>JARJHM010000813.1:0-135204 GCA_033356055.1 Carex pumila
TCCAATCAATCAACTAGAGGATCTGGACCAAAACACGAGAGTTGAGGTTTAGAAACCCTAGAAGGTGAAGAATTGACTCCAAAACCTAGATCTTGAACCAACAAACGAGAGTTGAGGTTTAGGAACCTAAGGTATGGTCAATTGAACCTTTCTAAAGAGTTTAATACGAGGTACCAACAAGAAATGCATCAACTCGAACTTGTAGGCTCTGTACTGGTACATCAGTACGGGTCTTACAAGAGTGGTGCGCCCTACCTGTACCAAGCCCCACTCGGCTTGGTCGGACCAGGTTGGTGCGGCCTAGCCGTACCAACTTGGTAAGACCCGTACCACTAGGGGCAAATCAGAGATGAAGTCTGAAACCCTTGAAACATCTTTTATCCCAAATCAAAACACAGTTTATACCTTTTCTTGCACATTTACTATTCTGTTATATTGTTTGATTGCTTGAGTTGATTCTTTAGGAAAACTAAATACCAAAACTCTCTCTTTCTCACTTCTAGTCTTTAGTCGAGATAAGTAAACATCTAGATAAAGGAACCGTCCCTGTGGATCGATACCCGATTATACTCCTCGATAGGGTTGTGCACTTGCAACCCTAATCGGAAGGTGTAACCGCGATTTTGAAAGGTACGCTCCCAAGCTTACCGAAACTTGCGTTGCGCTTTCACGCGAACACTCTTAACAATGGATTTCATCTCACTTGACAAAATATTAAATTTTTATTAATATTCAAAAGAAATATTAAATTTCAAAATCTACATCCTATTTGACAAGATTCCGAAACTGTTCAAACCACAGATTTGTTTCCCGGTTATAGGCCGAATTGCCACAAATTTATTCCAAAACCACAACTTTTGACAGAACCGGAAAATAAATTTTTGGTTTTTTTTAATGAAACAGAAAATATTATAATCTATTTATCTTTTATATTAAAATATTTGATATATTTCTTTAAAAATAAGATAAAATGCTATATAATTTAATTTATTATACATTAACAAATGATCCGATCAAGATTTTTTGCTTTGGGTATTATGTAGAGTGATCTAATTCGGAGAAATTCAAACTCAAGTAGGTCTTCAAATCTCCGCAAAGGCCGCCGTTTATGGTAATGAACCTAACATTTCTTTTATGCTGGGCCTCGAGGCCCAAATAAGCCCACTACTCAAGCCCAATGAATGGTAGGGGCTCTTTACAATGTCTCACAGCTCTCCCTTTCGCTTTTAATTCAAGAGCAATTTTTCCTTGTTCACTCATGATGGTGACGTATCTTGTCTTCACTTGTAATGCAACTCTTGCAAATAAATGTTCCTCAACAATAAAATTTGAGAAATTTCTTCTTTCACATAAGGACAATTTTCAAATAAGAAAAATAATGCAAATGATAATATGCTGGATATTTATGTTGCTCTGTATATACATTAATCATGATCTAGTTATTGACAACATTGTAATATAATTTCTTTCATGGGTTGCCATTATGTGAACGTCTCAAGAAAAATTCATGAAAGTAGTTTAGAGCATAAGAAATTATATTTATAATTTTTAGCTTTTTGTTTGAACTCCTAGCAGTAAATAATCTGGTGCTTCTGATTTTATAAATATTAACATCTTAGTTTCGTAGAATCGTAATACTCTGCTCGATATTTTCCTCCAGAAGATTTCTATAAAATCCGGCCCATAATAACTCCCATATCTTAGGCCCGTATTACGTATAATGGGCCGATCCAAGCTCCTTCCTGAATCCTGACCTTAAAATTCTCGGAAAGAATCTCATCGCCGTGTGATCGGATTACTACCCTCCCGGTTTCGATACTCTAAGGTAACTCAAAATTTGAGTTTAGATACGGACCGTCGAATCAGAATTTGAGCCAATCCAACCGAGATTAGAATTCATGCAGATTTTGATTCGACGGTTCAGATTCAAAACTAAAATGTAAGTTACCTCAGGGGATCTGAATTCCTCCCCGAAAGGGCAAGAAAATATTAAAAAAAATAGCCCCCGAGCAAAGAAGGTATCGTCTCTCTCCGGAAAGGCGAACAATGAGCGTACCAATGGAGGGCCCACTGTGCTTGCCATGCTGCTCTCACTCTGCTGCTGGGGTCCGCTCACCGGCGGTGGAGTGTAAACTTCTCTTCGCCTCCGACTCCAGGCGTTCTTCTCTCTCGACAAAGGTTCGCTCTTTATCTCCTTACACAAAACCTGGCAATTTCTTTCAGTGTATCTATTCTATCGATTGTCTATCTTATTCCTCTTCATAGTGCTCGATCTCTGGGAGATTTCAATTTGGATTTTGGACCGTGCAACACCACCACACACGAAAGGCTATAATAAAGAGGGCTGCAGGGAATCCCGGCAGTTCGCAGAGGCCGGTGGCTCCTCTTCAGTTGGAAACTCCAACTGGACAGCTCCTTTCAGAGTTAATGAGATCCCATCCTTACCTGCTCCCGGCTACAATAGATCAGCAACTAGAAAGGCTTCAGTCGGATAGAGATGCACAGAAGGAAGAGGAGGCTTCGCGCGACCCTCAAGATCTCCTTTATAGGTATTTTTTCTTCTATTTATCCTTCTATTTTATTTTAACTGTGATATGTTTCTATATTTTAGTTTCGGTGATGTTAGTCTATTGGCTGGTACTGGACTTATAAATTGCAATGTTTTGTTGGTTAATTGTAGTTAGGCATCAATTATGTAACTTCGCAAATCATGTCTTTTTTGTGTGGTTAAGCGTCAATTTCGATCCAGTTTTAGCATCAATCAGCTCTTGAATTGCTACTAATTTTCAACTTGCGTTTAGTTTCCATAAGTCAGCCATTGCTCTGGGTTTGGTTTCCTCATGCTTGAACAGGAATGTGAAACGGGACACTGGTATCTGCTGGCAGACCTAATATTCTATTGCACTGAATTTTATGCTTACATGTATACTATACATGGTGCTTTTGAGTACCAGTTCCTGTCCAATTACTTGACTGTTTTTTGCCCAATGAAGTCAAATTTAGCCTTATGCTACAATAAAGTTTAATCTTGTAAGGAAGCTAGGCTTAAGGATCAGCACTGTAAGGAAGGCCTTATTGTATCCAATTATGTTTCAATTAAGATTGAGTTGTGCTACTTTGCTTAAACCCTGATTCATCCTCAGTTGTGACCAGTAATGCAATTTCATTATAGACAATTCATTAAAAAAGAGAGAACATTGAAAAAAACAATTGGCATCTGAAACTGGGATTACAGTTCTTAGATTTTTTAGTCCTGTGCTACTCCCAATTTTCAGTTGTGTTATATTACATGTTTCCTTTATATGAGTTGGGTGCAATTTAATCTATTTAATTATTGTATTTCTTTTTTGGGAGGGGTTTTTAGTAATTTGAAGTTAGAAGTTAAGAGGACAGTAACCCAAACTTGGGAAACCAGCAAATAAGAAGTTCACATCCATTGAATGTGAACCAAGCTTATACCTTGAATGGGGAACCATGTCAAAGTAAGAGAAACTATTTCCATCCTGGTTCGCATTTATTGGTTGCGAAACTGCTTGGTTCGCATACAAAACATGCGAACCTGTTGCCCTAGCTAAATGTATTGGCTTCCCATTTCTTGCCCATCTTTAGTATACTGCCTGTTTATTGTTCTAAACTGGAGCCTCCTGTATGCTAGGGGTTTGCTAACGGGTTACCCGTGACCCGTTCCGGGTTACCCGTTAGGGGTAACGAGTAGGACGGGTAAAGGGGTAGGTCGGGTACGGGTAAGACCCGTAACGGGTAGATGGGTAATTTTCCCAAAACCTCTATCCGGTCCGTTTATTACCCGTACCCGTTGCGGGTTGACGGGTACGGGTACCGCGGGGACGGATCCGGGTATCCGGGTCCGGTCCGCCTGGTTTTTTTTCAAAAAATTCAAAAAATTCAAATTTTTTTGAAGTGAAACGGGTCGGGTACGAATAACGGGTACGGGTATGCGGGTAGATGGGTACGGGTAGGCGGGTACGGGTAGACGGGTATAACGGGTTTTTTTTCAAATTAGGTTGTCCAGTCCGTTTATTACCCGTACCCGTCTACCCGTTTGTACCCGGGCAACGGGTACAGGTAGCTCGGGTAACGGGTACAGGCCGGGCAAAACGGGTTGAACCCGTTAGGGGTTTAGCAAACCACTACTGTACGCATAGGAGACAACCTCATACAGTTAGTCCACTGAGCAAGAGGAAAATAAGAGAGACATCTCTTGAGTCACCCCTCTCATTCATGTAAACTTTGTATTTGTTGCGGCATATGAAATTGGTATAGTTTATCAATTATATGGTAGGGAACATGGTTTGTGTCCAATAAATTTGAAGTAGAGGGCAGAATGGTCTCTGTTATTCTGAACATGGTTTGCATTCAAAGGGCTCTGTTTGCTGCTTGGTTCATATTTAATATATGCGAACCTTTTAGTTCACTAATTTCAAAAAATTATGTTACTGTCCTGTTAACTTCTAAATTTGAATTACTAGTGATTATTGTTGTATTTAATATGCTAGTCCTGCCGACGAGAAAAAAAAAATACAAAGTTCTAATAATATAATATCTGAACGAACACCGAAAAGTCTGATCTCTTGCAATTAATACAGGAGAATAGCTGAAGTGAAAGAGAGAGAAAGACAAAAGGCCATACAAGACATTATGTATTGCCTAATTGTACAGAAATTCATGGAGAGAGACATCTCCATGATCCCCAAAATTATCACCTCATCTTCCCCCGATCTAATAACCGAAATTGACACCATCCCCCACCAAGAATCAAAACTAGAATCTGTGCACTCCTCTGACGCCCTTGAGATGATCCAGAGTCACCTTTCGCTAAACCTGGGTGAAGGCTTTGTGGGCCCACTCAGCACCATAATACAGATGAGCAAGTTAAAGCTCGGGAAGCTTTACGCTGCCTCAATTATGTATGGCTATTTTCTGAAAAGGGTAGATGAAAGGTACCAGCTTGAGCGGAGGATGAATACATTGCCAGATGTGAAGAAATTACCAAATATGTTTGATGATGCGAAACCAAACCCGTTTTGGGACCTGGAATCATTGGTCCAGATCACTCCTGATGATGGTGACGGGTATGATAAAGCCGGAGATGCTGCAGATAAAGGCTACAAGCTAAGGTCATATGTGATTTCTTTGGATGGTGAGACATTACAAAGGTAAAGACTGTAATTTATGCAATAGGATATCTCGCACACCTTAATATGCACTGCATGTAGGAGTTCTGTTCGGACTCAAAATGCAGCTTTTTTTGGTGTACTTCTAAGCCAGTGAGGTTCTTTTTATGGACTCCTGAAATAATTTTATTAAATATACCTTCTTTGGTTAATCTGGTATATTGTTTCTTAGGTAGTTTGCCTTTTAATCCCAAAGCACTGGTATACCTGTTGTTGATCCCACTTCCTGAACATTTGATGTTTGTAGAGTTTTGCTCTTGTTTTGTCAAATTTCTTTTCCTTTTTCTTTCATTCTGTGTATAAAAGCAATTATAATATCTGATACCTAGTCGTACTCTTAAAATAGGTATGCGACGATGCGATCGAAGGAGTCTGTAGCGCTGATAGAGAAGCAGACTCAGGCATTGTTTGGCCGGCCTGATATAGTGGTAGCTGAAGATGGGTCCATTGGTGCAGTGAATGATGAAATTGTGATGGTAACATTCCAAGGATTGACAATGCTTGTTCTCGAGGCCACTGCTTTTGGTTCTTTTCTTTGGGAGGCTGAAGAGTATGTGGAGTCCAAGTATCATTTTGTGAACAGTTAAGTGTTAGTTTATATTTTCATTATTTTCTTTTTTTTCCAAATTTTAATTGTTGGTCTGTGGATGTTTGTAAATACTTGTGGCTAGCTATATTGCTAAGTGATAGATGAGAGTGAGTTTTGATTTGATCATTTGATCCTTTCATAAAATAGTGTCATCTTTGGGCTATTATGGGCGAATAGAAGCTACTATGGGTGTAAACGGATATCGATAATTCAACGAATATTCTCTCCGAATCCGAATTAATCGAATACGGATAATACCGAATAAGGATCCGGATAACTTGTAAAATGCAACAAAATACCAGAATTCAGATATTTTCCCTCCTGCCCAAATGGAGCATGTTATATATCATTATGAAGGTTTAGGGGTCTAAATAGGGGTCCAATTCAGATAAAAAAAACTTTAAAGTTTAGGGTCTAAATAGGCTTATAGTTTTGGGCCGCATCAAAACTAATTCATATTGCTTTGTTTCTTTTTTGTAACATCAGAAAGTCAAAATTGAACTCGAAATTAGCATGTTATATTTACATTTTGATATATGGATTTTGTAATTAATCTAGTTAAAAAATATTATAATATAAAATCTACAGTTCTCAACTATCATTTCCATATTTCGTTGTTTACTTCTTCACAATCATCAGAAAAAAAATATTAGATAAATTTCGTCAGAAATCACTATACTTTATTCTTTGTTACGAATAGGTCACTTAACTTTGATTTGTTCTTTGCAGTGATTGAACTTTACTTAAATTTGATTTCTTAAAGCACTATCTATTTGGATCAAGTCTTTATTGTTTTCTCTAACTTTCAAAAGGCTTGCTTCCTTGATCTGTTTTACTAAATATGAGCTCTTTAAAACGGATTAAAATTAGATAGAAGTCAAGTGAAATAACTTCTGAAAATTTTAGTCTGATATGTTTTCACCTTATTTCTCATATTTTCTTTTCTACATAAATACTAATTTAAACACCCTCCGATCATTGTCTATTTAAGATTTTTTTTTATTATTTTGAGTAAAAATTAAAAGTCAAGCCATTCAACCATTTCATATTTATAAAGAATATCTGAATATTAAATGTGATCTCTCATACGGAAGATATTATGTTAAGCAATATCCAAAGAATTTTAAACACAGCAGAAAACATAGACTGAGCGTTTAGCAAGGTGAAGTACTGCCACTTCAATCCAGAGCTAACAACATCCCAACCGCAGCATCAATTTCTTAAAAAAATATACATCCCAAAATAGAAAAATGTATGTTATTTATGTACAATGTACGACACTGCATGTGCAACAGCTGTTATACAGAATCCAAGTCCCCAAAGACCTGACAGAAGCAATAAGAGGTTCCCTTTTCTAAGCTCATATCAACATTCAATATATCATCATACAGCTGCGATTTTTAAACTGGGAACCAATTTTCCATAGTTATACTAATACTACCAGGGCGGATTCAGAATTTCCGTCATGATAAGGAACTAATCGGATTTAAATAGCTAATTGAATTCAAACTCATTAACTTATCGGATGGAATAGTATATTTGTATGACCCACTTTTATATACAATAAAATCATACAAAAAATAAAAATAAGTTGTAGAATTAATAGAGTTAAATTGTAAATTCTAATATTACACAATAAATAATATTACAAACGTGATAAAATAAAATAACAATTAAGAAGCAAAGAAAATGCAAAAAAGATTAAATTTCTGTAGCTTGAATGAGTATAGTTATTTATATTGCAATGACTATAAACAGTTTCTTGTTCCTATTAACAAAATCTCTTTTTCTTCTTCGATCTTCCGAAACTAGTACAAAAATTGATGCTTTTTTTTTGTTTTTGTTTTTGTTTTTTTTACGTTTTTTACCTTAGTTACTGGGGTATTTTGGAGAAAACTTATGTGAGGTATCTTTTGGAAACATAATGCAAATTTCCACTTTAATTAGATGGTAAATTTGGTAGATATCAAGATTTGGCTGTCACATGCATATAATGTTTGGGTTTCACGTGAGTCCGTTGGGCTGAAATGCTAAAAAGTAAATATCATATGTAATAAATGGATGGCCCCACTGTCAGAAATGTCTTTTTCAATTTCTCCTTCTTCTCTGTACGATTTCTATTCTCCAACCAATTTTGCTCAAATCTCAAATTTCTTTTAAATCAGATTTTTTTTCTCAGAATACTGACTGGACAAAAGTAAACGAAAAGATAAAAGATAGAATACTGACTGGACAAAAGCAAACGAAAAGAAGCAATTAGTACTAATTCTAAAATTTTTTAAATCCAAGAGTAGACAACTACCTACCCTGAGTCTTTATATACTATGCCAATTGAGATGATGACCCCCCCCCTCCCCAATATATATATAAATTATATATATAGAAAATGCATTATGCCGCTAGGAAAAATCATTTCGTGTAATTAGATAAATAGCTAGTAGCCTAGTAATAATACACAGGGGCGGACCCACGTTGATTCAGGGGAGTAATTTTATAATCTAATGGAAAAAACTGATACGATTTCATTTTGCCCCTCTCTAAAAATGAGCTTGCCTCTCTCTCAAAACCATTGCAGCGGAGTGGAGAAGGATTGGAGGGACAAAGAAGAAAGGAAAAACAGTATTTTTTTTTTTCTTATAATTTATGAGCTTGCCCCTCTTTCTCTCTCAAGCCATTGTTGAGGGGTTGAGCTGTGGAGAAGAAATGGGGAGAAAGGGAAATCAACCGGCCATTTTTTTAAATACCCAAAAAAAAGAAAATTACAAAAATAACTTATTTTTGAAAAAAATAAATAAAAACTTTAAGTTATTTAATAATTGTTATTCAAAAAGAATTCTCAAAATAGATACAACTTTTTATAAATTAAATGTTTTAGAAGGATCATAATATTTTCTAGATTACATAGAAGTGACTTTTGAACCGGGATCAATAACTCGGAATCTACGCATTTTTATTTTTGTCCAATAACACATAAAAAAATATATTAATTTTTTATACAGCCGCGAAAAATCTGGCCTGAAAAATATTGATCAGGGTTATTTGTTGTAGTCTTTCTAATAAATCAAATTATATTGTATTTCATCTATTTTTAAAGAAATATATTCAATATTTATAATATTTCAATACAAAAAAAAATTCTGTTTTTTTTTTAAAAAAAAAAGGTGGACCGCCCATTATATGGGCAGTTTGGTAATGGCATGAATCGCTCGTATGCTGGGCGGTTAGGGCATATATAGAAAAAATCCAAAAAATATGTTATTTTTGTAATTTGTTTTTTGGGTATTAAAAAAATGGCCGGAAATCAACATGAAAGATTATATAATTGCTGGACTTTAAAGGCCTTTTATGTTATATCTCTAAAGAAATCAACATGAAAGATTATATATTATGGTGAGGTAAATTTTTAGAGTTGCAAACAACCGAAATTTTTATTAATACCCAAAAATAATATGAAATTACCGAATCCATTCACTTTTTTGGTGAAATTCGAAAATTGTCCCTTCTAGTAACTAAATAACCGGACTAAAACCAACTTTCCGGTTATTGAGTGACCAAACAATGGGAAAATGTCCGGTTATTCAATTAGCGGAAAGTGGCATGTAGTTTGACGTTTTTTTTGTTTTGCAAAACAGAAATTTTTTAAACTTTTTTATTTTTTGTATTGAAATATTATAAATGTTGAATATATTTCTTTGAAAATAAATGGAATACAATATAATTTGATTTATTAGAAAGACTGTAACAAATAATTCGGATCAACATTTTTCAGGCCGAATTTTTCGTGGTTGTAAGAAAAATTAATATATTTCTTTATGTGTTATTGAAAAAAAAAATGCTTAGATTCTGAGTTATTGATCCCGGTTCAAAAGTCAATTTTAGGTAAATACATGAAATATTGTCATCTTTGTAAAGTTGTAATATATTTAATTTCTAAAAAGTTGTATCTATTTTTGAAAAAAAATAAAAACTTTAAGTTATTTAATGATTGATATTAAAAAAGAATTCTCAAAATAGATACAACTTTTTAGAAATTAAATGTACTAGAAAGATCACAATATTTTTTGTATTATCTAGAAGTGACTTTTGAACCGAGATTAATAACTCAAATTCAAAGCATATTTTTTTTTCAATAACACATAAATAAATATATTAATTTTTCTTACATCTGCGAAAAATCTGGCCTAAAAAATGTTGATCCGGATTATTTATTACAGCCTTTCTAATAAATCAAATTATATTGTATTACATCTATTTTCAAAGAAATATATTCGTTTCAATACAAAAAATAAAAAAGTTTAAAAAATTTCTGTTTTGTAAAAAAAAAAAAAAAGGCCAAACTGCATGCCACTTTCCACTAATTGAATAATCGGACATTTTCCCATTGTTTGGTCACTCAATAACTGGACTGAAATTTTTGATCTTTCCGGTTACCAAGTAACTAGGCCTTTTCTCCATTTCCGGTTATTAGACCACCGAAAATATATTTTAAATCCAGTTATTTGGTAACCGGAAGGGACATAAATTGAATAGATTTTGTAATTTCCTTTTATTTTTGAGTATTTATAAAAATTTCGGTGCAAACAAAGATAGGTGCTGTTAAATGAGAAAAGGGATGTCACAAGGAGGGTAACTTACAAGCAGACCCTCACCTTATTCTTATTTAGGTCACCAGAAATTGAAGAGGGTGGCGAGCGGAGTTAATGTAGGATTTATTTCAATATATTTTTTTTTATTTCAATGTCTCGTAGTTTAGGTTTTATTTTAGTAGTTTTAATTTCATCTGGAACAATGTAATTTTGTTAAACTATCTTCAATATATGCATACACCTACGGATTCAAATAATAAAAAAAAAGTAGATTCTTTAATTTTTTTTCACTTTTTTAAAAAGTAGATTCTTTAATTTTTTTTTCACTTTTTTACATATTCAAAATGTATAATAGCTAAATTATTATGTTAATTATTTATATATAGTACCGATTAGTTATTGGATTTTAACCTAATAAGCTATTTGAATTCGATTCTATCCCTCCCTGGTAAAAATTATGCGTCCGCCCCTGACTATACAGTCTAATGTTGTGATGTAAGGAAGTGCTAGTGAACTTCTCTAGTTTAGAATTTGAACTTGTTTTCACAATAACTGTAGAGTACACAATTCCAACGTGTTCTTCATATTAAAATATGCTTGGAGGCCAAATTTTACATTTTTTGGAAATTTTTTACTATTTTTTTTAGAATTTTTTATTAAGCTAAACAATAATAAAAAAATTCAGGAAAGTGTTGATTTTCAAAAATTCTGAAAAAATAGTAAAAAATTTCCAAAAAATGTAAAATTTGGTCTCCATGTGCATTTTAATATGAAAAACACGTTGAAAGATTCGAATCAACTATTTTAACTTTGAAAATGAAAATATGATGGGAGCCTCCTAATGGGTTGACCGTTTGTTCAAACCATGACCTGTCCGAACTAATTGGAGGAGGAAAAGTCCAGGCCAGGACCAAACCGAATTAATTTTGATAAGCCCGGACCTTGTCCGTTTCTTCAAAGGCTTGTCCGTTTCAACAAAAGGCCCGGGCCCTGTTCAATTATGTCCGAACAAAATGTTCGGTCAGTGTCAAAGACCAATGAAACGGTTCAATTATGTTCGAACAAAATATTCCTTGACTTTGACCCTTCCTTCGTCCACACCTTTGACAACCAGATTTATCAAAGCAAGTATTATTTTTGTTCACAGCGTTCACATCTATATCAAAGCAAGTATTATTATATGAAAAAAAATCAAACATGAGCAACTTGTATTAAATATCAAGCATGAGCAACTTAGTATTAAAAATTACCAATTTAACAACCAAGTTTACTAATTTAACAATTTAACAACCAAATTGATAAAATCAAGCATGAACAACTCGTTATAAATCAAACAGTGAGCAACTTGTTCAAAAATTACCAATTTAACAACCAAATTTATATTAAAAATCAAGCATGAGCAACTTGTTATAAAGCATCTAAAATGCTATGTTTAACACAACAGCATAGTTTACAAAATTCAATAGCCAAATATAAGAAATCATCCAAATTCAATTGAGCATTCCCCAAATTACAAAACCTTGAGAATTGAGTACAAGCTCCATCTAAACAACTTCATACCAGTCCTAGCTCCAGCTCCAGTATAGCAAGTGTTCACCACTTGGAGAAAAACATCCCAGCCCTATAAAAATAAAACATACTCCAATAAGCCTTCCCACAAACTTCTAGGCTCTAGCTGCAAATTATGCAATTAAACCTTAACTAGGAATTGAGTACAAGCTCGATTTTGTCTGATTTCCTATCCATGTATTTTTTTTTCTCCTTTATTTTTGTAAGAGCTCATATACGGAGGCAAAAATCTCTATTGTTTAACATCCTCTCATTATTGGTTCAGAAAAAAAAACCTAGCTTGTAGCATTTGAAAAGCAAATACAATTACGTTCAAATTCTAGTGCACATATTTACTTAATTATGGCTGTATGATAGTCTTTTATGTGTAGTCTCATTGTACCATTTAGAAGGACAGAACCACAGACTGTTAGGTTTACCAGTCCATATAAAGCAATTATGTGAATTCATCTAATTATAAGATCATGTACTTGGTAAATTGATAGAATGAGGCTACCTATCTGTAAGTTGAATATTCTCTAAAAATTGAGGCTATGATACTATGCATAGCGCATAATGGTCCATAATATGAAAGGAAACTTCTTAATTACACAAAGGTTTTCAGTTTTGAAAAACATGGCTGTAAGCATATAAATTACAAAAGAGCCATCGAATCTCATACCTTCATAAATCTGTATTGTCAGCTTCTCATATAAATTCTCATACCTTCATAACAATAACCAGCTTCCTAAAAGCATAGTAAATATCAAGTATTGTTATTTTCTTTGTATTTATAAAAAATCGGTGTAATCAAGTCTAAGACCTTTGTGATAACACGAGCTGTCAATCCCAAGCGAAAAGTACCAGTTAATGCATTGCCAATGTTCCCTCCTCCTTCAACCTATATAATAAATAAAGTTTCAAAACTACTAGATACATTAGTCCAGTAAAAGTTACTAAACACGCGAATACAATAAAAACTATTGAACCCATGAGCTCAACTAGAGCCGGTCTTGTCGAACTTTGGAAAACCAGGATAGTCATGCTAAACATATGAAAAACTGGGATATATAAAAAAAAAAGTCATCACTTGTGTAATCAGCTTTCACAGAATCCTAACTTACAACTCCACACATAACAAAGAAAACAAAGTATATTGTGAGTAACTTTTAAAAAAGATAGAGATTATACATGATATATCTATGTTTAGTGTTTTTAGGGGTACAGGCATGAAAATTCATTATTTGTGAAGAATTGATAGAAATCCGGACTGGAATGTATTCTTGAACATTTATCAAGCTGCAATATTTGCAAAAATTTCCA
Organism: Carex pumila; assembly: GCA_033356055.1. Taxonomy (NCBI): domain Eukaryota; kingdom Viridiplantae; phylum Streptophyta; class Magnoliopsida; order Poales; family Cyperaceae; genus Carex; species Carex pumila. The sequence goes on from JARJHM010000813.1 coordinate 13,239, forward strand.
TGTCATTGCTAAAATATAACCAAGTATAGCTTACTAAATACATCATTTGTGTACTGGTAAATTTTTTCTGCAATATTTGTGTATTAAGCATTAAAATTGTTGCTTACTAAATACATCATTTGTGTATATAATATACCCCGGAAAAACAATGTATAATAAATGAGATGATGATTGTTTACATGTTATGATGAATCTTAACTTGTTTTAAATGTTCCAATTGTGATGTTTTGTTGGGTTCTGAAACAATATCGATCAGTGCAGAAGATAAATGAAAAATAACTACACGCTAATTAAATATAATTCAACATGTTATATCAGCAACTAAACCCAATTTGAAATTGAACGGTCCCAAACTTAACAGCTAACAACCTAAATTAATAAGCTATTTTTTAAAAAATTACTAAACTATACAGAGTAATGATAGACTGATAGTACAAAACAGCCAACACAACCATTAAACAGTGTTAACTTAAGTAAAACCTGACCGTCTAAGTCACAACAACTATAGTTTTAACAATGAAATGTCAACATATATACAAGGCTGGTAATATACCTAGTGCAATCTTAGTATAAGCACTACTGTTGCCAATTAGAGCAATCTTGGAGATAAATAAAATCTTCTCATTTTCAGTGAGGCACAATAATCTATCTTAGCAAGAAAGGTTCACAACCTGGAACTTTGAAAGTAATGCTATAACCAAATTCAGAGACCAATCAACTAAAATCAGTGGAAATGAAGAACAAATCCGATTCTGATCGATGATATCAATGATGACAACAAGGTGGCCGTACTCCTTACTAGTGGAGGTTGGATCTATATTACAAAAGACTAACATTGAGTAATGAAAATTCTCAATTTGACCATTGTTAGGCCACAAAAAAGAGAGACGAAAATAGAACAGAAGAGGACTAATTGAGGGAAATTGAGGATAACCAACCTTTTCGAAGAAGCAGTCGAAGATAAAACCGAGAGAGACTAAGTGCATTTTGCTGGAAACAACCAACTTGCAAGAAATCCTTCCTCATTGGCCTAAAATTTTAATGGCAGTACTTGAGAGAAAAGATAGAGACGAGAAGAGAACAAATTGAGGGAAATTGAGTGTAACCAACCTCGTAGAAGAAGGGGCGCGATAGAGAAGAGGGGCAGCGCTGTGGAGAAGAGGGGCGGCGCGATGGAGAAGAGAGGCGTTGTGGAGGAGAGGAGGCGCTGTGACTCTCAGTTGGTGTTAGGTTCGAACCGTTCAATTGTTCGTGTTCGAACAGGAATCAATAGGTTTTGAGTTTGAACTGTTAAACGGGTTGTCTAAAGGCCCTTAAAGCTCGGCCCGGTTCAACTGATCCAAACTAATTGTCGGGCCTATTTGATTTCAACCGATTAGCAAGACTTAAAACTGTTCAAGTAACATACTGTTCAAATCTTGTCCGATTATTGTTCAGCCCATTTGTCCATGGACAAATCTGTCCAATTAGCAGGCCTAATGGGAGGGTGCACGTTAGAAGCACAAAAGAAAAAGTGCATTTTAACCCTCCTCATTATATAAATCAGAAGTACTCTTGTGAAATAAGCCTTTTTTTTTTTTTAGACCCACACTGCATGTGCCATAATTGTTGGGTCTTGTATTTTTTCTTTCTAAAGCAATATATATACACCCTTGAACAAACAAAGAAAGCGCAAGTGTTGTTGTATTTTTCTATGTATATCATGACCAGCTAGAAAATTACTTGGCGATGCTTGTACTATAAGCATACGCCTTCTTTGTTCTATTTGGAAAAGACAAGCATTACAGGACCTAGTTGCATATTTTTTGGAATATACTATCACTAAATGAAATCTCTGAGAAAAATATTTTGATTTTTTAACAACAGTTATTAACCCAAAATCAAGTCAAAACATTTTCAAACAGAAAACAAATATTATAGACATATTAGGTGGATTGATCGTAGATTTTAAGTTTGATTGAAAGTGAAACTTAAATCAGATTGTATCATTTTTTATGGGTATTATGTGAATAAAACAAAAAAAAAATATCCACATTACAATTATTTTACTATTACGAAGATTGTCAAATATATTAACAAATAATACTCTTTTATTTAACAAATAACCCTTTTGGAAATTTAAATACTCAATTCCTGAAATCATAACAACTCTTTTTTTTTGACTTTTTTTTGTAAAAAAAAATTAAAAAAAAAACCTTTGGTATTATCATTCCATATTACACACTTTTAATTTCCTGCATGCATATACATAAAATGTAGGATATCTTTTTTCTTGTTGACACAATATGAAAAGAAAAAGACAACTAATATCTATTCACTACTAACTAACAAGTTGAGGTTACTTGCTCTCATAAGCTTCAATAATAGAGTAGTTGAAGAGAATGTCAAAGTTCTATCTACAATAACATATTTTACAAGGATGGGTTATTTGAAGAAATTGTTATTTTTTTTAAACTAAAATTTCTCTCTATTTTGCTTGAGAAATCAACACAAAAAATTTGTGAAATCTCAAACAATCTTGAAAATTAATTTATATCATTAGTATAGTAAATAATATCCGTAAAATTATTTTTAAACACTCTTGAATAACACACCATATTTCATATTATTCATAAAAGTAACCATTTTTGTTTGTTTTGTAAAAATGGCATTATATTAATATATTATTTATATTTTAAAGGCAACGAACTATTCCCCAATTATACTTGTATTATCCTGAATTACGAACTTTAGTATGTACTAAATAATACCTAAATATCATTAGTCCATGTTAAAATTAACATTCAATTATTTTTTCAAATTAATTTTTTAACAGTGATGAATGAAATATATATCCATTAGTTTGTTAAAGAGAAGTCTGGCGGTAGTGAGCTGTGCTTCCTGTGGATAAGAGCGGCGAACTAACAATGACAGATGAGTTAACGGTTAGCAAAGAAGAGACTTCTTGTAATTTACACTTAAAAAACAGAAAACAACCTTGACACATGCATGCACAGAGAATAATACACATTTAATTTGTAGGCCAAAATATTTTATTTATAAATTATTATGAACAAATTGCATGGAGAGATTTTACTTTTTACAGTAACAAATGTTTATCGGTTCGGTTCTAGGCAAATCAAAATTATAGCTCGGTTTCAAAAATAGAACTGAATCAAGCCGATTGAGCATTGCAACTGAATCGAATTAAAGTTTTATTTCGGGTTGTCCGGTTCAAACCGAAATATATTAATTATTTTTATTTAAAGCAATTAATTTATAATAAACTGAAGTATATTAAGAAATAAAGCGGGGTATTAAGAAATAAATTGGAATGTTAAGAAATAAATTTAAGTATTTAAAGCAATTGATTAAGCAATAAACAGGAGCAGTCCGAACCAAATTCATAATATATTAAAGTTCGGTCAGTTCGGTTTTGAAAATTTCCAAACCAAATCTAAACGAAGTTATAATTCAGTTATAAAAAACAAACCAAACCGACTCATTAAACCAAAAACCGAACCATTCAATCTAAACTAATTCGGTTTGATTCAAAACTAACTGAACTGGACCCAATGAACACCCCTAATTCTATCTTCAATTACACGGAGAGATATTACAGAAATTGCTTTATTTTGTCATGTTCTTGATTCAGAGGTCAATTTTATAATAATTAGTTGATGAGAGATGATAGTTTTGCTGCCTAATTATTAATTAAGTAGCTTCTCAAAGCGTGCACGCACCAAAGCTGCCTAAGTCTAAGTAGCTTCCTAAATATCCTTTTCTGGTTTTAGAAAAGGGTTTCTTATTCATATACATTTATTGTGATCTTTTTAATTTGGTCTCTATCAATTTTTCAAATATTGATATCATATTCTCTGTTTATAAATATTTGATAAATATATAAATTTATTTTCTAAAAATATATATATATATTCACAAGTTATAATAAACTCGTATTTTTCTAATTATTAATTAAGTAGCATAATTTTTCAAGATTTTGGAAAAAAAAAATCGTGTTAAATATTTGAAAATTAAACCGATATATACTGACAAGAAAAAGTTCCTCTAGTTGCATATAATTTAATTTCCAAGTAATTTCATACAAATATTATTGTATATTTCATCCTTTCCATATTTTAATTCCTTTTCAGCGAAAAAATGGGTCATGTCCCAACTTTTATTGGTAGATATATTAACACATTAAATATAAAATTAGGTCACAAACTCTACTGGCGTGAGTCATGACGATTTTTATTATTTTAATGTAGTCTCAGATTAAAGATAAAAGTTATCGACAAACTTTATGCACCATCTTAGTCATATATATATATATATATATATATATATATATATATATATATATATCTTTTTTCATTTTTAATTTATTATTTATGCGATACATGAAGTCAAAATTAAAATAATACTGTTTAAAGTTTCGAAACCAACTAAAAAAGTTTTGGTGGATCATTAATCTGAGATTAGATTTATACATAATATAATTATATATGTTATACTATCAAATTTATATCTAATTAAAAGTAGTCACTACGAATTTAAGGAGATGACATATCCCAATGTTTCAGTTCAGTATTTTTCAATTTTTTTTTGTAGCAAAGAGACGTTACAACTTACAGAAACTAACGAGATCGAGTCATTAATTCAATTCCAAAAAATATCTCAATTGGACTAAATCTTTGATTCGGTTTCATATGTCCGATGAAATTAATCCATTTTATATGCAATAATTTTATTTTTTACTTCTAAAAATAAAAAATTAATCCATTGTAATTTGATTTTTTTTAATTTCTAAAATTAAAAAAATTGTAATTTGAAGTGCGAAGCTTTAGTCAGAAGCATCATTCTCATGTAGTTTTCTCTTTTTCCGAATCTTGTTGTTAGCATGTCATTTTCTTGTGACCATTAGTGATTACATCCGAAATAAATATATATTACATTTGGCTTGAAAAAAAAAAACACCTTTCTTAATCAGCCCTTTCAAAGAGATTTTGATATATGAATGAAAAGGAAACAACATTTTCTTAATCTATGATTTTGATGATGTTAATTTTTTGTGTTTGTTATCTTTTAATTGCACGGTCAATGCTTAGATATGGGATACGGAAATGCTAACTACCTCCAGGCGGGGGTCACCATCAAGTTGCTCTTGTGTCATGTCTCAAGCCCTTAATTAACTTTAAAAAATTCAACTCATTGATGTCATGTGGTTATTTTGAAAAAGTAAATTAAGAAAAATTCAAGGCAAAATTGATGTAACCTACTTGAATTTTTTTAACATGAGTTGATTGATTAAGATCAAATCATATCTTATTTTATGCCGACTATTAATTTTAAATTTGCGACTTCTCACTGAAAGTAACATTTTAGTCACCAGACATTACATATTTTATATATACTGCTTGATTTTTGTTCGAAATCTTGTATATTGCAAGTGTTTTACCGTATATTAAGTTGAAAGATAATTTGAGATTTATTGATAATGATTTAACTCGATAACATTGATAATATTTTTTAAATCAATTCAGACAAGAGGAGGGATCAAGTTACAACAAGTTACCACAACTATTTTTTACATTTTTAAAGTCCAAATCGTCGATCCAAACCGTTAGATGTGATCTCTACAATAAAATGTGCTTGGCGACCAAATTTTACATTTTTTTTTGAATTTTTTTTACTATTAATTAAAATGGGTACAAAATTTAATGATCCAAAATTCAAAAATTGTTGTAACTTGATCTCTCCGAAGAAAATGGTTCTGTCACATATGAATATAATCCTACCAATCTTGTGTTTTGTTGAATTTAGTTTAAAATTTAACACTAATTAAAATTTATTAACTAATAATTAAGGTGATTATATGTTAATCAAGATTAAGTTGCATATCCGTGACCGTGAGACTGTGACCAGTTCAGATTGGATCCGGGTCAAAAAGTTTCAGACTAGTACCGATTCAAACCCGACCCATTTTATTGACACATCTTCACCCAAGTCTTAAATAGAGCTGCAAATCTTTTATATCTTTTTTTTTTATAAAATAATTTAATAAAAAATATAGAAACATAGAATAACAAAAAGGTGGTAATACTGTAGCCTATATCATTTTCTACAATGATGCAAAAGATAACGAAGTTTCATTTTGTTTCAATGGAATTAAAAAGTTTGTAAAAAAAAAAAAAATGACACACCAAATGGACTTGATAATTGGCGCCTCCAAGCAGCACGCCTATATTTTTCTTCTTTTAGTTTTTTTTTTAGAAGCCTTTTTTTCCATAACACGAATCTTGACAAAACATTAATATCAAAGAAGTATTTACATGGACGGATTCATGTTTTTTGTAGAGGTTTGGTGGTTAAGAAAATAACGAATCGGGTTTAAATCCATTAACTAATAAGGTTCTAACTTTCAAATGTTCTAACTTCTAATTCTAATTACTAATTAGATTCAAAGAATTTATTCTAATTTTAACTCAAAATTTGAAATCAAAATTTCAGAGAAAGAAAATAAAGTTTGTCCAAACCTATAAATTAAAAACTCAGAAGGGAGGCAATTACTCTGATTCTTACTGGGTTCGCCCCAGAGTATGTATCATTTATCCTGAATGATATGAATTCTAAAGAACACAAGTATTACTATGAGTCACCCTTTTTTGTATTGGGCGATTATTCCTTATAGAAATCTCGAAATTATAAATTATATATGTATTTCTCTTTCTAAAATTTATAATATAATGTTTATTTTCTGAATTTATTATTGTTTTATGAAAAGTCAAAACTCATTTTTAAGTTTATAAAATTTTCATTTGATCACTTATTAAAAAAAATGTTCACTATTTTAATTAGTCAATTTGTGAGAAAAAATAATTTATTTTTTACACTTGTATCACACGCACAAGAATTAAGTGTTCATACGAACTTGTATACATGAAGTTTCCCCTTTTTTTTTATTAGTTATCAGTTGTCCAATTGAAATTGGACGAATTGAGATTTGAATACCAACACTACTCTTTATAAATTAGTAGCAGAAACCAGTTGTGGAGATTGAGGTAAATAATGAGGATTTAAAATATATATTTTTTCTCAATTAAAACAAAATATATAGCTTTATAAATATACATTAACTTTGAAAAAAAAAAAACTGAAATAATCTTTTATGTCATAATTATAGTATTATATTTTTAAAACTTTAAAAATACAATTAGTTTTTATAATTTTTTTATAAAAAAATGAAAATGAAGCTACCTTTAACTATTTAATATAATAAAAAAATATTTATTTAGATTTTAAATTTACAACCACTTATATAAAAAATATTATCCAGTGAAGTAACCAATTTTTGAATTTTAGATCAGGAGTGTTCGATTTAAATCTGCGACAATCCATTCTAAAGTAAAGTGCACACATCCTGAGCAACAGATTCGAATCCTGAGACAATCTCTAGCGACAAATTCAAATCAAACAGTCCCAATCTAAAACCCAAAAATTGGGTTACTTTAGATCCGGACCCGTTTTGGAAAGCAAGTACGGTAACGGAAAATTAAACGACTGTACGCCGCCATAACCCGACAGCAGCTACCAGGAGGATGTCGTTTCATTTTATAATAACAAAGAATGTCTATCTTGTACCTGCCAGGAAGGAACAAGTCATAGTTGTCAAAAGAAAACTCTTCTACATCTTCTCAAGTCAGATTAACTGGAGATGTCCATTGCAACGCAATAAAAGAAAATAAATTTTGTTTCTGGAAAAACGCTGGAAGCGAATATATGTGTGTCACATGTATACTTTACTTGAATGATATTGTTTCCTATATACCTCCTTTTTTCTGTAGCAAATATATTCTTCGTTACTTTTTAATTGACGCGGCTAAGTTGTTGAACATATTAAAGCAGGAGAAACATACACGGAAATAAAATGGAAGGATCAAAAATTCAAAATTCCAACCCAAACACGGTGTCAAGTGTACTGTGTAAGTTGCAACCACCGTGTACCAACCAACCGTTGGAACATTCACACATAGTTCAAGACCAATTCATTATAGATTTGCACTGGATTAATCTGAATTCTAATCGGATGGTCCTGATTCAAACTCAAACCGTACGGTAATGCAGAGAATCCGAACTACTTTATTGCACCGGAGCTAGCTAGCTAGCTAGCTAAGGTCATTCCAAGACACTTCCTTATGAAGCCAATGTCATTCTCATTCAAATTTGTACTCAAAAACACATGAATTATTACCCAAATTATTAATTCAAAGCCAGCCAAAATCCACCACCTCATACATCACCTATCCCCATCCACCATTTATATATATCTAGCTAGAAAAGTACCAACAAAGGAAGTACATATACTATCGATATATATATACATCACAATCAATAAAGCACCTACTTGCACTCAGAAAAGAGATATATACACGAGAAACTAAAGAAGGTGTAAGGATAAGCAAATTAACAAGCTAGCCATGGCTAGGGTTTTCTTCTTGTCTTTGATTCTACTGGTAATTTCAGTGTCAACTCAGGCCTTCCATGTAGAAACCATATCATTCGATGAAGGCTATAAGCACCTTTTTGGTGAAGATAACATGGTGAAAACAGCCGATGGGAGGGGAGTTAACCTCGTCCTCAATCGATACACCGGTACATATGTTTTTCATGATAGAATTATATATTTGATCATCTAATAGTTTTGCAAGGTATTATATATATAGTGCTTGTTTTTACCTTTTTTATTTTTTTGATTTTTAGGTTCTGGGTTTATCTCATCAAACTACTACATGCATGGTTATTTTAGTGCATCCATAAAGCTTCCGAAAGAGAACACGGCCGGAGTTGTGGTGGCTTTCTATGTAAGTTCATTTTTCCATTTTTGCATTGAAAATATGGAACTGAATGATGGCTGAATGCAAAGGACCTGTGCTTTAATTTAATTATTATAATGCTTTATTAGGAGTTGGTTGAGTATATCAAGTGATAAGGTGCTTTTGAATTGAACGACTCTTCAAAATTCACAAGTCCAAATTGATTGGCGCTAGTTGAATAGAAAAGTAGAATTTGTAAAACTAAATCGTCTCTTCTTATTAAAAAGATAATAAAATTATATAAACGCAACACTAACAATCAGTCAATTTTCTTATCTACACTTCAGCTATGTATCACTGTTAATTATATGACCAAGCTTAGTAGTTGATTCCGTCAAGAAAAGGTTCTCCTTGTTTAATTAATTAATAGTCCCATTTATTGTATACATGTTTATATACTAATTGGACCCCCATAATAGCATCTGGTGGCTCAAAATACTTTTAAACAAAAAAAAATTGGTAGAGACTGTGGTTCAAAATACTTAATTTCACTTATTGAGTATTAATTTTACTGAAAGCGCGCAGTTCCAAATTAACGACGACAAGCTATTAATTAAGTACCAAGTTCATGCACCTAGCAAATATTTATGAGCATGGTAAGTTGTTTATGCAATAAACATTGCTTCTAATTTGAAGTAAACAATTGGGAAACCTCACATGGTTTGCTTCAGAATTATGGCTGTATCAATTGGTAAACGAATAGAGAATAAATGGTCAAAGCCCACGTGATTAGTTGTGAATTTGTGATGAATGTTTGTTTCCTTTTGGATTTGATTTGATACAGCTCTCCAATGGAGATGTCTTTGAGAAGGACCATGATGAGCTGGACTGGGAGTTCTTAGGGAACAAGAAAGGGAAAGAATGGAGGGTGCAGACAAACATCTACGGTAACGGCAGCACCATGCGCGGCCGCGAGGAGCGCTATTTGCTTCCTTTCGACCCGACAGAGAAGGCTCACCGCTACTCAATTCTTTGGACAGCAAATGTTATAATGTAGGTGACTCAAAATTTGTTTATCTATTTATCTGTACTATAAATCAATATCTTAGTTTTTAAAGTCCAAACTGTCGATATGAACCGTTCAACATAATCTGTGAACAAAAATGTACTTGTAGATAAAATTTTACATTTAAATTTTTTTTTTCACTATTTTATTAGAAAGTTAGAAATTCATTTAATCTAAATATTTAGATCAAATGATTTTCTATCTATCTAAAAATATAGTATATTTTCATATTGAAATCACGTTCACTCAAAACAACTATTTGAACTCCAACAAGAAAATTTTAATCTGTAGTACAGACCAATCTGCGCTATGCATAGTACCATAATTCTTTGTTTTTAAATTGCACATAATATAATGAGGCAGTTAATCTTAATTGAATATTATGATAAACCTTTGTTATACTGTGAATTCAGGTTCTATGTAGACGACATTCCGATAAGGGAGGTAATTCGCAGCGAGGCAATGGGATCGGACTTCCCGTCTAAACCGATGGCAGTGTATGCAACCATCTGGGACGGCTCAGCCTGGGCAACAGATGGCGGCAAGGTGAAGATAAACTACAAGTACTCTCCGTTTGTTACCGAATTCTCTGATTTGGTGCTCCAAGGCTGCCCCTCCAACCCAATCCAACAATCCAAGCCATCAGTCGACCTCGACCACTGCGCATCAACTGAGGTCCAGCTGATGACAGCTGATTTCGCCGTCATGACCCCAAAAATGAGGTCTGCTATGCGCCGACTCAGGGAGAAACAGATGACCTATACAGTTTGTTATGATTCAGTAAGGTATCAGAATGTGTTTCCAGACTGCGATAACACGCCGGAGGAGCAGGAGAAATTCTGGCAGTGGGGCGAATCTAAATTTGTCAAGCCACGAACTCGATCATCGAAGCGCCGAAGTCGGAGCCAACTTTCAGTTGGTTCTTTGTATAGTTCCCAGGCTGCAGACTAAATGATGTCTTACTAAGTTGCTGCACTGTAAAAAAATTTAGGAAAAATAGGGACCTGATATTCACACTTTTACAAACGAATTTGATTGGAATTGATGAAATTATAAAACGCAATATTTGGTCCGGTCTCATAGTTAGGGGGTTTGTCTCATCATGGCCTTTTTTTTTCCTTTTTTTTTTTCTTCAGGAAATTTTGTTTTTGTATAGCAATCATTAATTTTTCAATTTTTTGGGAGCAATAATTTGGTTGGTGTAAAGGAAGTAGGAAGGATCCATTATATTCTGTATATTTCGTTATGATATATATATGTTGTATCTGGTGTACCTGTTGTATAAATATAAAGAGGTTCTGTTTTTTTTCAGCTATTAGTCTGTCATTTGTTAATTCTCTTGTTGTTTGCAAATGGTTGTTAGAAGTTGGATCATCTGCTTTTGAGTTGTTAAGAATTTGTCTTAACCATGAAAATTATTTGGATTTTTCCTGCCTTTAATTTGGTCCCCATTTCTAAAGAGGGGAATCATTAAGGAACATTAATTAATCACATGGAAGGAGAGTATGTACTGCTACTTGCGGCTTATTATTACTTAAAACCAGTGTCGTAAATAACGGTATGCGGTTGTCAGACGGGCATAGTACCATCAAGCAATTAATTGGAAATAATCAGGAATAATCGGTCATAATTGGAAATAATTAGCTGATTAGTCAGGAAAATTTGTAACAGTTTGATCACCGTCAATAACTAATTAGCCGATTAATCAGTCTAAACAGACGTTTTTTACAACACTGCTTAAAACTAAATCCTAATTAGAGCCCAAATCGTTTCTAAAATTATGTGACAAAAATATTATTAGGTGAGTGTGACTAGGGTACTAATACTAAAGGTACACTTAACGGAGAAATTAAAACAAAAATATGAAACAATATAAAATAATATGGAAATGTAAAAATTGAAACGTATAATTGAGATTATTTACGGCCAATATTTTTTTTTTTTACAAAAACTGACTAGAAAAAAGTTTTAGAATTGTTGTATTCAAAGATTGAGAGTTCAATTCTCATCACAACTTCGCAACTTTTGTGAAGATTTAAAAAAAAAAAATGAAAAAGGCCCAACACGGCCTGGCAAGCCCATTTTACTCAAATAACAAAATGAAGCTGGATAATTATATATCTTGTATATAAACTCATTTTCGAAATAATTTTCTTTTAGATACCAAAAAAAAAAAAAAAAAATTTTCTTTTTAACTTTTCGTGCATCTTATAATATTCAATTAATTGTTACAGAATAATTGTCTGATTATTACATAATACAAACTTCTTTTAATTTAGACCGACTACTAATAGTTGCCATGTCAAAATATATATTTACAACTATTAACATTGTGTGAATTTTTTTAATTTAGATACTATTGTTAGTAATTGTCATGTAAAAATATATTCTACAACTTTCAACACTGTATGTGATTTTTTAAATTTAGATACTATTGTTAGCAATTGTCATTTTAAAATATATTTTAACAACTACCAACAATTACTTCAACCTTCATATTAACCATTGAAATCTTTTAAAATATACAATTGACTATTATAAAATACACACTTAACTATTTATAAAATGAATACTTAGTCATCAACTTTCATAGAATGGAATCAAGCATGAAACAACTATGAACTAAGGTATTGTATTATTTTTAGTTTTTAATATCACAAAAATTAAATCTCGTTGCCAATACTAATAGAAAATAGAGGGGTTCAATGTCTCTATTCTATGTGCCTTTCCTCTATTTTTAAAATTGTAATAACTTAAAATTTAAAATCTAATAATTAAAATAAAACTGTTAGGTATGATCTAATATCAACTTCTCTATGTATGTGTAAAAGATACAACTGTTTGTAACTAAAGCATGCAAGAAACAAAATATACTGAATAACCTAAATCCATCAACCATCCTAAACCAAACAGCAGCAGAAACAAATTCCACCTTCTGACTAGATAAAATGAAATTAACTACAAAAGGAGGCCTTGAAAGTTCTAAACCCTGTTAGTAAATCAGAACACTGGACAGCCATCCACAACAATTCCTTTGGCAGTAGGGCATGAAGCAAGCGGGCAATGCTCCCCGGCAGTACCCCACCAATCGAGCTGGACGTTCTCCATCGACAAACAGAAGTATATAGCCACCCCCATAAATGCCACTCCGGCATCCAATGCGGCCGATAGAATGTAATTGTACCTCTCCCACCACCTCTTCCTGTACCTGTTTTTTTATACCAGAATATCATGTGGTTATTCCTATGGGTAATTTGGTAATTTAGGACTTTTTCTGAATATTTGTCTGGATCCCTCAATTATACTTTTAGCATACAGTATTGTCTCTATAATTTTCTTTTATCAGCAATGGGGCAAATTTTGTTGCTTATCAATGATAAGATTGTCATTTAACAAAACTGTGAGCCTGTTTATATAAAATAAATTAATACGGTAACCAAATTCTGAAGGTCTCCTATTCAAATTTTTTTGTAAGGATATTGACAGGTCAGGTTTTGTTTCATGTAGCTCATGAACCATATGAATGCTATTTTGACTCTATTGCTCATGGTCTGTATGAAGTAAATTCTACTCTCAATATATTTACTCAATTTTTTTTTGGAGATTATGATATATTAATTTTTGAAGTATTTTGACTTGTCAAATTTCCCAAAATAACAGCTAAATGCTAATCATTATTTCAGGTCATAGAAGTACCTGAACACAAAGAAGTTGAACACTGTTCCTACGGCAACCCACATGTTGTAATTTAGCGATGTGGCCGGGGGCATACTGGCCGTGGCACCAATCAACACTGGTAGATTTATGAGTGGGATCCATGACTGGCTTGGAAAAGTTCTGTGGAGCATCCATACAATGACTGGGCCAATGGCCCCACCAAGGAAGAACCAGTTAAGGGCCCCATAGTTTCCAAGTGGGCCAAAGATGCGCCGGGGACCCACCAGGCCCCAGATGACAGAGGCATCAAAGAAGACTCGGTCACTAGGGCATGTCCAGGGGCTGTCAGCTGGTAATAAGTTGTCTTGACAGATGTTTGTCACTGATTCGAGAAGCCACCATGCAACACCTATATTGATTGTGCCCGCAACAATCGTTCCGACAAACTGGTAACAATTGAAAGTTTAGTAAATAGGAAAATGGAAACATCTAATGGACTTTTCAAATATCAACTGTATCCTTCCTCTCTCTAATATATTAGAGTGCAATAGAAATTATGATGGGGTATATTTCGCATCATTTCAAGAAAATGGAAACATTGTCTTACTATTTTAGATTGGGGTATATTTTGCATTATTTCAAGAAAATAGGAACATTGTCTTACTATTTTAGATTATGAGTTCCCAGGTGAAGTTTTTAATTGTGCTTATTGGAAACAATCACCATCTCTTAATACATATTTTTTTGGTTTCCCTTAGATGAACTGAACTGTTGTAAAAATTTACCAATGGAATTTTGACTTGCTGTGCTATCATGTTCAGTTTGGAGAATACATACCAGTAGAGTTGGGAATAAGTACCTGTACGATGAACATGGACTTGGGAGGAATCTTCATATAATGGCCAAGCTTGAAATCAGCAAGGAAGGAGACGGCTTGTGACATGCTCATGTACCCATACACCTTGAAGCAAACATTTGCAATCGGTTTCCCCGGCATTATCAGACCCATAATATACTCTGTTATGACATTCAGTCCTGGGGTCTTTTTTTCATTTCATGAAAAAAAAAAAAATAAAAGAGCAGCTTGTCAGAAATTCTGTTATAAGATAAGAAATTTGCTTCTAATGTATTTTGAACCAAAAAAAAACTGTGTTTTACTTTGTGCCCTTTAGACATAATTACAAGCTGAGATCAAGCAAAATCAATACATACAATCATCCTGGACATTATTCATTGTGAAATCTTGACATTTTTTTTTATCAATTATTCTTATTTAATTTTTTTTTTTGTGTGTGTCTGTGGCTGGGGGGGAGTGTGCAGGCGCAAGTAGGCTTGAAAATTGGTTGGGCACAGTAAAACAACCTGATTTGTAGTTGCGGTAATGATGCTGATAGGAAGGGTGAACACAAAGGCCATGGCACATGCAAATAGGAGGCCCCACCATGGAAGCTGAACCTGGTCTTTGAGAACAATGCAAAGAATTAGCGACACGATGATGCTCAGTACGAGCAGAATGTGAAACCACCAGGATGGTATGTCCTCGTATTTCTTCATCAGTTTGGTGTGTATATCAGGCTTCCCTTTGTATGAGGCACGAAATCGATCATAGATCTCCCTGCCATGCCATCGCATAATATTTACAGCATTATTTGATAGAAAAAACAGATTGGTAGCCACTACCAATCTCTCTCAAAAAAAAATTATTTGATAGAAAAAACAGGTACAATAACTTCTCAGTTTGGTCCAAGTCCAGTAGGTACCAATCTGGTTTTGTACACTGGCTTGGTTTATGTATTGTATTAGCATTGATTTTGAAATACTTATTTGAAATTCCAAATAACAACACTTGGTTTCATTAATTTTTTGAATTTTTTCATATTTTGTCTGTGCATTCTTTCATTTTTGAACAGAGTTAAGGATGAAGTCTAGGATTAACCGAGACACCTTAAATACGCCAATATAAGCAATCACAATTTACATATATTAAATTAGACATAACCCAAAAAGTACCTTCCGTAGAATAACGCAATGTGTGAAAGTGTAGCTGCGATTGTAGCAAAACTAAGCCCATATGTCAAAGCAAAGAATGTACTCAGATGAATCTTCCCTTGGTTCTCATAGGCTCCAATGTCAAGCTCAAACTTGTTATTCACAATTGAATTGATATCATATGCTGACCCATTCCCCCTAAACAGATGTGAGGAGAAAAGTGGGAACGTCTTGGCGTCGTACAAATTCATTCCCCAGTAGGACACTGGAATGATAACATACATGAAGAGTGCGAAACCGACAAAAATATTGGCGATGGCAAAGAAGGGGCTGATGAGAGGGCTGGAGAGAAACGAGGAAACCGCCGACCAGTCAAGGGTGAATGCACCAAGGCCAAGGCCTTCCATCCCGGACCCGAGCTGCTGAGCTGTAACTGAGCGGGAAAAGATCCAGCATATCCATGATATGCTGGTTAAGGTCGGGAAGAGAAAACCCGGGAAAAGGTACCATACGAAGCTGCATACTAGAACAATCAAGAAAAACTTGGCCCGTGACATATGCTGCAAGCCGTCCTTTTCATGCAGTGCCCTGTAGAAATGTTCAAATGCGTCTTTAGATAATGGCAGATTACCGATCTTTTTAGAGAATATTAATTAGATGGAAATTTTGAATAAAAAAGATAATGTCTAATACAGATCTTTTTTTAATTTTATTTCATTTCATGTATAGTAAGTAGGTTAGGATCTGAAAGTATGGATGTCTGTATTTGCATTGAGGAATGTCTATTTTTCTGAAGCAACAAGGCAAATACTCAATCAAAAAAAAAAAAACAAGGCAAATAGTATTAACAAAGAATGAATACCTGAAAAGAGAGACTTGGACGAGAGTACTGGGCCACCACATATGGGCCGGGTCCACAACATACTTTCTCATCAATCCAGCCCACCCATATCCAAGAACCTACAGAAATTATTAAATAAATAACCTTAAAAAAAGAAAAATATAAACAAATTGTGGAATTATCCAGACACTTTCATAATAGAGCATCATGCAACGTGCTTCTCTTTTTAAAGGTGGAATTTACATCTCCTGATCTTAGTACAAATACTATTTCCAAGTTTATAACTTGAACCTTATTAATCTGTGAAATTGAAAAATTACATAACCATGAATTCTCCAAATAGCAGAGCTGGAGAAAGAGCAAGGTTTACCTGAGTAGTAATTATGAGGAGCCAGCCCGCGACGAAGGAGATATTTCTCTTGTAAAATGCTTTTATTATGTTAACAATTGAAACTGCATAAGCAGATCCATTACCAAAAGCATAACCAGCATTTGCAAAGATGGATATCAGAACATGCTCCTTTATATTAAACGGACCAGGGTTGAGCGAGAAAAGCCGATCCCCAAATCCGGGTATGTGAAATTTCTTTTCAGGGAGAATTTTGGCAAGGAGATGACCAACTGGGAGGGATGCAATCTACATTAATTGAAACCTTATATCAGTAAAGAGCAAAAGAAAATTTGTTAATGCTCATGCAGTTTCAAGTTTTTATCTTACCCTTTTCTCATATTCTAATGCTTATCAAGTAAGATTTAAAAAAAAAATACAATCTTTTATTTAAAAGACAAACAATCTGTTATAACCTGAACAGTGATCTGAGTAATAATGAGGGGCTCTGTGCGGTATGCAAAGAACTGGTTGAGAAATGACATGAGAGCGCAAGAAAAAAGGCCGATGAACCACATTCGAAAGGTCCAAACCGGTAGAGACGAGTCATCGGTGGTTTGCACTGTCAGACGCACCTGCTCCACCGGAGAGTTCTCATCTTCATTGAACTCATCATCTATGCCTCGCTCATAATCGATCTCCATTGATGATCCACCCATTTCGAATTTTCGATGGTTTGTTCATGGAGTTGGCTTCTGTTTTTAAACTAATATGTTGTGCTATTTTGAAAGTACCTGCGTTCTATTTTGAGAGTATGGTTTCCTAAATAATGTTGTTGTGTATTATTTTCATCTAATGATGCCTTTCAATAATGTTTGATGGATTGAAAAAAAGCTAGATATTTTTGGCGTGTTCTCTCTATACATAGCAGCTTTTTCTCTCAAATAGCAATATTGCAGAGAAGCTTTGTACTTATTTTTGTATATAGAAGCATTATTTAAAAAAAAAAAAAAGCATCACCCAAAAAAAAAAAGATGCGACAAAAAATAGAATGAAATAATTATGTTTACTCGTAAAAAAAATAGAAGTAGGCTCAGGCCCGGCCCTGGTCCAGGGTACACAGGGTGATGGCTCCGGACCCCAAAATCGAAAGGGCCCAAAAAAAATTAGTTGTGTATAAGGGCCCAAAATAGTATAACATCTATTGGCATATTAATTATCTGGTAGATAGTACAGTCAGAATTGTCCTAGATCGCATCAGGCGCGTGAATCATAAATTAAATATGGCAGTTGCTGCATCCTTTTTGCCACGCAGGCTACCCTGACACAGCAGATTAATCAGTGGTGGTATTGCACCCTCCTCACCAATGGCTACTTTGTTCTTGTCCACAACCGACAAACTAAACAGAGTGGCCGCTCAGTGGCCGACAACCAAAATTCAGTACGTCTACAATTGAATTTTTTTCATAAACCATAATTAATAAAACGTTTCTTAGGGATATGATTGATTTTTTTTTTTCAAAAACTATAAAGACCGTGGGTTCCCACGGTCTCAAATTGTTTTTTTTTTTTATAAAACAGAATTTTTTTTATTTTTTTTATTAAAATATTAGAAATGTTGAATATATTTCTTTGAAAATAGATGAAATACAATATAATTTGATTTATTAGAAATACTACAATAAATAACCCGAATCAATATTTTTCAGATCGGGTTTTTTACGGTTGTAAGAAAAATTAATATATTTCTTTATGTGTTATTAGAAAAAAATAAAAATGCTTAGATTCTGAGTTATTGATCCCGGTTCAAAAGTCATTTCCAGGTAATTCAGAAAATATTGTGATCTTTCTAGTAAATTTAATTTATAAAAAGTTGTATCTATTTTTGAAAAAAATAACTTTTAAGTTATTTAATGATTGTTATTCAAAAAGAATTCTCAAAATAGATATAACTTTTTATAAATTAAATGTCCTAGAAGGATAACAATATTTTCTGGATTACCTAGAAGTGACTTTTGAATCGGGATCAATAACTCGGAATCTAAGCATTTTTATTTTTTTCTAATAACACATAAAGAAATATATTAATTTTTCTTACAGCCGCGAAAAAGCCGACCTGAAAAATATTGATCCGGATTATTTATTGCAGTATTTCTAATAAATCAAATTATATTGTATTTCATCTATTTTCAAAGAAATATATTCGACATTTCTAATGTTTTAATATAAAAAATTAAAAAATTATGTTTTATAAATAAATAAAAAAATTGAGACCGTGGAACCCCACGGTCTGAAGGGAAAAAAAAAATTTGAGACTATGGAAACCCCACGGTCCTTATGATTTAAAAAAAAAATCAATCATATTAGTTCCTAAAAAATGTTTTATTAATTATGGTTTATGAAAAAAATTCTCTACAATCTTCACTATGGCACCAGAATCAACTATAATAATACCTGTATAGTTTTCAATTTCATGAATGGATAGATTTAACAAGGCTGTGACAGCATGCTCCTGTGTACGCAAGTCAAGTGATGTGAGTAAATTCACCAGATCAAGGCAGCAAGGCTTATCAGGCGAAAATAAGACGACAAATTCCTCTTTCCTCTTCGAAAACTTTTTGTCTACGTGCTTTCCACCAAAAAAAAAATCCGATATATTTTTATTTATTTAAAATAAGACGCTCTTTTTATTTTCATACTACTGATTTTGATAATTTTTATATATAACAAAATAGTATCTGAATTATGAAAAAATATATGTTCCCACTTGCAACGTTTTAGTATAATGATGCAATATTATTGAAAAAGTGCTTTTATTTTTTCATATTCTAAATATTAATAAAAAATTTATTTAGAACTTGCTTAACTATTAGATTACAAATTTAATAATTTATTAGCATATTAATAAAAAATTTGTGCATTTAAGGACTCAAATTTTTCTTTCTCTCCGGACCTCAAAATTTTCAGGATCAGACTTGAGTAAGCTAAAACTGTCGTTCAGGATTTTCTCATTATTTCAAATTGGCCTGATGATAAATCAGAGTCGTCTAATTTAATTACATCAAAATTTGCACTGACTACTTCAAAAATCCATATCAATGTGCACAAATCTTAATACAGTCCACATATCTATTTTGCCGATTTCTCCAAGAAAAGATACGGGCTAATTTTACACTAGTATCCAACATTTTTTGGAATATGACAAATCTTACCTAAATACCCATCAAACTTACAAAAATATCCTAACTTTTAAATGCATTCTGTGCGCCTTTTAAAAGTCATCTAACATACACAAAGTATAATGATTTGTGTGCTGAGAAAGGGCAAACAAGTATAATTTAAAATTTTAAAATCAGAAAAAGATTTAAGAACAAACCAACTTAATACCACAGTATATAATTAACGGTATCCTACTGTCTTAAAACGCATTACAACGTATGCACAAGTTTGACAAAATTATTAGTGTGGTGCAACATCCGCTTAATTTATTCCAAATAAATAATATCATTACAGAGAATTATTCCTGAATAGTAAAAACAAAAACGATAATTCATTGTTTAAAGTGAGGCTATGGCAATATGAATATTAGTGACTGATCTTGATTCATATATTTTTTTTAAATTTAACAGTCGATTCAAAATGTTAAATATAATATTTATATGAAAATATATTTGAAAATTAAATTAAAATTTTTTTTAATATTTTTAAATTTTAGATAATTAAAATATCACTTGATTTATAAATTATCGACCATCACTTGATAAAGTAGGGGTCCTTACCAAAATAGATTTTGCTCGTGAAGTGCATGTGTCAAGGATTCTAAAATACTGTTTTTTAGAGAAAATTTTCGTTGTACCCATTCAAACTTTTAAACTTTCAAAATAATCATTTTTCTCATGAATACACTGTAATATCTAATATGAACGTAACTTTCTTTCTTCTATCTCCTTTAATTTATTTTATCTTTTATTTAATTATTTTGAAAATTGTATTAACTAATCTACTTTATTTATTAAAATTGAGATGTCCATTAAATTTCTAACTGTGATTGAGTACGAGCTAAAACAGAAAACAACACTTGATCTTTCTCCCTTTCGGTGCTATTAGAAATTTCATTTCCCTCTTTCCTTCTATTCGCTGTACCTCTCTCTCCTCCTTCCTAATAGTGATTAAGTACTTGTTATCAGTGTTGTAAAAAACATCTGTTTAGGTTCATTAATCGGCCGATTAGTCATGGCAGTAACTAAACCGTTACAGATTTTTTTGATTAATTGGCCGATTATTTATGATTATGACCTATTATTTCTAATTATTCTCAATTAATTATTTGATAGTACTATATCCATCCGCTAACAGCATACCGTTATTTACAACAATGCTTGTAATGACATGGTTTCCAGTTGTCTGGTTGGTTGCGTTTTTGGTGAAGAATAAATTTAGAATTGGATACTGGTCCGGAGAAGGACTTTTGCGGCATTTTGCATATTGTGGATTGATCTAATAAACGAAGCAAAAAATAAATAAAGAAAATGAAGGTAATGTAACAAAAATAAGTTTCCATTTGAGAATCAATTAAATTATTATTAACTGAAAGAGCACCTAGTGCCATGTTTGACATTATCTCAGAGTGATTTTGAGTAGAACCAGTTGTAATGAAAGGAGGTGGAACAAATAGAAGGAAAGAGGACCATGAAATATTTGATGCGAATAGCATCGGAAAGAAGGAAGATGAAGTGTTTCACTGTAAGAAATTTAATCGATACCTTCATTTTAATAAAAAAAAAGGTAAACTGTTCAACACAATTTTCAAAAATAATAAATAAAGATAAAGGTGATTAAGGAAGTTTATAAAAAAAAAAAAAAAGGTGATTAAGGGAGATGTACAACACCACGGTAGCAAGCAAGAGTGGGATGCAATTTGGAAAGGAAATGTCCTGTTGCCAAAGCTCAGATTATTCCTATGGAGATGCTTTTGGGAAGCAACCACAGTTCAAACAGTACTGGCAATCCGAGTCATACACGTCGCCAATTTGCAAGCTGGGTGGGATGAATGATGAAACAATTATGCACACAATTTTTAAATGTGATTTTGCGCGGCTTGGTTTGCCTCACCGATGGGAATAAGAACTGAGAATTTAACAGGTACCTTAAGGGAAACAGTGTTGGCAGTACAAAGCTCAGCAACCTAACAACAATTCTCAACTTCTGTGAGCATGGCATGGGCCATGGGCAATTTGGCAAGTTCGGAATATGTTGTTCATGAAAAAAGAAAGCCTAGCCTGCAGGTATATGTAGGGACTATTTTAGAAAAAACAGAAGAAGCAATAGCATTACTCAGGTTATCTATATCAACCCCAGAAATGGAGTAAGCTACAGGAGGAGATCAACCCAAATTGCACAATTAATAACATAATCGAGTTCCACTTACAATGGCTATGTAGATGGCAAGTGATCTTCTCCCCAACAAGCAGGTATTGGCATTCTATTATTAAAGGGGGGTTGTCAGGCAGAAGCAATAGCAGTACTAGAATGATTGAAAATATTGGGGAAGCACAGCCGGGAATCAGGAGTAGATCTGACAGACTTGAAGGAAACAGTGGAAGATCACAAACAAACAAACAAAAAAAATTGGATGGACACATGAAAATTTTGCCTTTATAAAGCTATCATACTTTCCATGCAAATCCCTCTACACAGTAAGTCCATGGAACTCCTCTCTCACTTCTCTCTTCTTTTGTTTTCAATTTTAGTGTTCGTCTTTCTCCATTTGATGTCATATTTGTTCATCACAATTCATAACTTCAATTTAGTGCCCCGTTATCTTATTCATGCATTTGCGTGCAAAAAGCTTCATACCCTCAATGTCAACTGCTATGCACATACAAAAGCAAGTTACTTCACACACACACACACAAAAAAACTATACACCTCAAGCATTAGTGAAAGATGCATCTTCAAATCTTTATAAGTTAAAACAACTATTTATCACACAGCTTTTTGCTGAAACACAAACACGCTTCTAAAAATTGAAAAAGAACAAATAACATACTATACTTACAGACAACAAACTACTGAAACAGTACTCGTGATTTCAAAGTGCAATTTTAGTAGGCATTTCAGAAGACAGGACAGCCATCGACAACTATTCCTTTGGCAGTAGGACAGGTAGCAAGCGGGCAGTGCTCCCCAGCACTGCCCCACCAATCGAGATTCACGTTCTCTATGGATAAACAGAAGTATATTGCCACTGCCATAAATGCCACTCCTGCGTCAAGTGCTGCTGACAGAACGTAATTGTACCTCTTCCACCACACCTTCCTATACCTGTTGAACCAAAATGTTCAGTGCTTGTTCCAACTGCCAAGGGCCATTTTGATAATTTTATCTTGGTATACCATAAATATTAATTTGACTCCATAGATCATATGTAGTTTATAACATTTGTTCAATTTTGAGATACTTAGACTTCTTTGGTAAGTTCTTAGAGCAATGGAAAATCAGTTGAGTACATCTAGTTGAATTTTAGGAAGGAAACTATAATTTTACTAAAATTACATGTTACAAGGTCAGGAATCTTTTAAGAAAAACATGATTATGATACAATTCTGATAATGAAAATTGAAAAATGAATTTTTGGAGTGATTTGAGTAAATGTTTGCCCAATTTTCATCATTAAATGAGTACCTACTCTAAAACAACTATTGGCTTATAGTAAATTATCTTTTTAAATAACCAAGAATCAAATATGTTAATAA
This sequence comes from Carex pumila, assembly GCA_033356055.1. Lineage (NCBI taxonomy): Eukaryota > Viridiplantae > Streptophyta > Magnoliopsida > Poales > Cyperaceae > Carex > Carex pumila. The sequence goes on from JARJHM010000813.1 coordinate 36,670, forward strand.
GACAGTACCTGTAAACGAAGAAATTGAACACTGTTCCCACTGCAATCCACATATTGTAATTCAATGCTGTCGCTGGGGGCATGTAGGCTGTAGCACCAATAAGTACCGGAAGATTTATCAGAGGGATCCATGACTGGCTTGGAAATGCTCTGTGAAATAGCCATACAATGACTGGGCCGATGGCCCCACCAATGAAGAACCAGTTGAGGGCTGAATAATTGCCTTGTGCTCCAAAAATGCGACGGGGACCCACAAGGCCCCAGATGACAGAAGCATCAAAGAAGACTCGGTCACCAGGGCATGTCCATGGGCTGTCAGCTGGTAACAAGTTGTCTTGACAGATATTATGGATTGAGCCCAGAAGCCACCACGCCACGCTTATGTTGATTGTACCAGCAACTATGGTACCTACAAACTGATGGAAGAAGGAAATTGTTTCATCGCATCATTCACAATATGTCGTATAATAGCATAGCCTGCTCTTATGCCCTTTGAGCACATTAACACAAGGAATGCCTAAGCTACTCATATTCTTGCTCTCTCAATAATTAGAGAAGAACAGCAATCAATGAGGGGTACTCTGGGCATCTTATGAGAAAAAACTAACTAGTATTCCACAAGTTAACACATGATTGTGACTTCCTAGCAATAAAAATGAAACGATACCTAACTTAATGCACTAGTTCTTCTGGTTAAATTCATTACTGTTTTGATGTAGTGGACCATAGTTTCTAGCACAAATGTTCATTTCGAAATTTTAGACCATAATTTTTCTTGGTCAGACACAACTCCGTTTACTTTGTCGGCGTAGTCGGCTTCTATGTACAAGTTATTCCATTTAAAATGACAACCAAAATAAGGCATATTTACCTGGACAAGGAACATGGATTTGGGAGGGATCTTCATGTAGTGGCCAAGCTTGAAATCAGACAAAAACGCAACGGCTTGCGACATACTCATGTAGCCATACACCTTGAAGCATACATTTGCAATCGGCTTCCCCGGCAATATCAAACCCATCACATACTCTGTTATCACATTTAGTCCTGGTGTCTTTTTTTTCATTTCATTCAGTTCGTAAAAGTAGTCAGATTTTTGTTTAAAGGTGGAATTTTGTTTAAAAAATAAAACATAAATATACAGCGTACCTGATTTGTTGTTGCAGTAATGATGCTGATAGGAAGGGTGAACACAAAGGCAATGGCGCATGCAAAGAGGAGGCCCCACCATGGAAGCTGCACCTGGTCTTTAAGAATTGTGCAAAGAAGCAGAGACACAATAAGGCTCAATACCAGTAGAACGTGAAACCACCATGCTGGTATGTCATCATATTTCTTCATCAACTTTGTGTGTATATCAGGCTTTCCTTTGTATGAGACACGAAACCGTTCATAAATCTCCCTGCAACAGCCAGCAAACTCCATTTGTGACATCATTTGACGGAAACAAAACACTCCAGTTTCATGGCAGCCAGGTAAAACACTGCTAATTACCAGTTTGATTATTCTGATATAGATTTGAAGTGCCCTTGAATTAAATACCCTTCCATGGAATCATGATATTGAGCATTTTTTTTGTTTGTTTTCATAAAATGCACATATTTGAGTTTTGCACAGACCATAATGCGGGGTTAAGATACCATTTTGGTTGGCATGACAAAAATACAGACCAACTATGGTGATGTACACATTTAACCAGCTTTAGCCTTTCCAATTTTGTCAGTATTGTTTGCACTGCTTGGAGCTTCATTATACAATTAATAACAGACTGAGACTAAATCAATACCCAATTAGATAAAGGAAACTAATAGAAGTAAGTACAAGCCATAAAAGAGACAAGAAATAACCTTCCATAGAAGAAAGCAACATGCGTCAGCGTAGATGCAATCGTGGCAAAACTAAGCCCATATGATAAAGCAAAAAACGTGCTCAGGTTGATCTTTCCCTGCTTTTGATAAGCATCAATGTCGAGCTCAAATTTATCATTCACAATGGCTTCAATATCATACTTTGTGCCATTACTCGTAAACAGATGCGAAGAGAAAATTGGGAATGTCTTAGCGTTGTACAAATCCAAACCCCAGTAGGAGATGGGAATGACGACATACATAAACAGGGAAAAGCCAACAAAAATGTTAGCAATAGCGAAGAACGGGCAGACAAGGGGGCTGAAGAGGAAGGAGGAGACGGCCGACCAGTCAAGGGTGAAGGCACCAAGGCCAAGGCCTCTCATCCCTGAGCCAAGCTGCTGAGCCGTGACTGAGCGGGTGAAGATCCAGCATACCCAAGAGATGCTGGTTAAGGTCGGGAAAAGAAAACCTGGGAAAATGTACCATATGAAGCTGCATGAGAGTGCAATCACGAAGAATTTTGCACGCGACATACGCTTCTCCTCCTTTTCATGCAATGCCCTGCATCAAGTGCAATGAATTAAAAGAGGAAAGGAAATATTTTTCGAAATTGGATAAAATTGGACACTTCATCCACAACTTGTTCAAAGAAAAACTGCTGCTTACAGGTTAAATGATTATGGTAATTTCACTTTGTGAATTTGCATTGAAGTTCTTAATTCCATGGAATATATTTTAACTTTTTTTTTCCCCTAAACAATAGGATTGCAATGTATCAGATTTTGGAATTTCAGCTATCATTTTTTTTCTTAATTTTTCTCCAATTTATTCCGTTTCAATAGTAAAGAACCTGAAATCAATGTCACTGGGAGCTCATATATCAATTACAAGTAGGAATGAACTTCTAGGAATTAAAGCAAATTTATAATTAGAAGAAAAAATATTGATAACCAAATCCTTTAAGCCATATAATTAAGTTTATAATATAAAAGAACAAAAATAAATACTAATATGATATTGTCATATTTTGGCGGCAAACTATATTGTATGCAGCTAACCATCCAGATACTGCAGGCAATAAATTGATATTAAATCTAGTCAACGATACTTATCACTCGTCTACATTTCAAATTCCTAGTTCAACGTCTGTACACAGGCTGGAAAAGATAGGAATATTAAAATAAAAGCAACATGTTCAGCATATGCTGTTTGCATGAACTCTAAGATACTTGATTTAAATCTATCAAGTGTGACAAAAGTAGGTAGATAGGCTTTGGCTTGACGTACTTTTCAATGAAAATAACTACGTAGAACTTAACATGGCTGCTGAGAGTGGAAGATTATTGAAGGCACTTGTGAATTACAAGGTCAAAGTATCACTCCACTGGATGGGATCTATAATTCCTAAAGAGCCAAGAGGCTGCTATAGTAATCACTGGCCCATGAATTGAGGGCACCAGAAGTCAACAGTGACACGGAAGAGTACAAATTACATCTCAAAATATTGATAACGACGACTTCAGGTTTGACTAAAAAAGGATATGGTGACCAGGAAAACTTTCTACAGATTGGTTCCCCCCAGATAAATTGTAAATAGTCACCACCGTTCACCGGTACAAGTTTTTCTCTGTTTTGATTGAAAAAACAATTGTTGTTGGAGGATGGATGAACAACTGGCATTGATAGAAAAAATGAAACAGAACTCTCTCATTTAGGAAAGGAACAGATAGGATTTTCATGCGACAGTATTATGGAAAAATTGGCCATTGAAGTTACAGGAAATGACTTCAAAGGAATTGAACCTAGAACAACCCATGTTATTCCAATTAAACATGCAAGAATTTAATTAATTACAGCGAAATCATAAGATGAGGAGCTCTTGAATATATAAATTTTAAGTGATTATTATGTTCCAGTATAATTAGATGATTGTCATGTTTACATTTTCTAGACAAAAGGATAATGACTAACAAACCAAATAAATGCATCTCAAAATATAATTGCTTGCCAGCTTTTAATGGGGGAAGGAATTCAGGATAAAAAAAATTAAAATTTGTAGAAACAATTTCAAGATAAAAATTTGTAACTTGTAGAAAGAAATTGCAATCAAATTCGCATTTAATGATTTTTCCTTGGTTAGGGTCTGAGTGGAAGCGCAAGATTAGCTAGCCAATGCTTTGGAATGGCATGAATGAGAGTACATCAGGTTCTCCGTGGCATAGCATATGAAATGGGTTATAATTTGCATAGGGACAAGATACTCAAATTATGTCCGAATAATTTTTTTTTGGAGTAATGCCGGATCGAATGCTGAATTATTTGGTAGACCAAACTTTGACCAAATTAAACCCGAATAATTTCCGAATTTCACAAACTTTTTCCGAATTTTACTAATTATTCACGAATTTTTCTCGAATTTTATTAGGAACAAATTTTTTTTTTTTTTGCTCCCTTAGAGTACTGAGATTTCTTATTTGGATAATTTCGAATCATTCCCAAATTATACCCTAATTATTTTCGAATTATGAATTTTTGATCTCGCCGAAATGAACCCAAATAATTCATTTGTCACTATGATGGTTTGTAGCTTCTTATTTAAGAAAACCACACAGATTTCCATACTTTGAATGCCACAGAAAAATAAACTATTCATTAACAAAGATAGATTCCACTTTGCACTTTACAGTGGCAGTGCTTTCTGAGGAGGGGAGCATGCGTGGTTTGACCAGTTGAATATGACTATAAATATATATTCTTTGAAAGAGATTGAGTGTGAAAATACAAAACGACATTACTAATAATGACGACGATTTAGGTGCCACAGACAAATTCGCTTTGATTTTATGTCAAAAACTATATATTTTTTTTGTTTCACACTTCATAGGCCCCTAAATAAAGTACAAAAAAAAATGATAACTTTAAATTATAATATTTCACTTCAAAATCCTTGATTGCTCTATGAACTTGTTTCTACTAAAAAAATGAAAATTATTAAAAACGAAACCTTGCCAAAATATTGGTCTCCGAGCTGGTGCTAGAAAGAATAAAATATCTCAAAGATAACAGTATAAAAAGAAATTAACAAAGTACCTGAAGAGGGATATTTGAACAAGTGTACTGGGCCACCACATATGAGCTGGCTCCACCACATATTTCCTCATCAATCCAGCCCATCCATATCCCAGCACCTAACACAAAAAATAACAAAATTAACAAAAGCAACCATGACGACAACAAAAATAAATAACGATAACAAAAGTTTATTGTATACTTATTTGCGTTCTGTTTTATAATGAATGTAAAGTGAGACTCTGATTAAAGAAAAGCCAGCCAGCCAGGTGCCCCTGGCACATGTAAATATCTTTTAATTAGTACTCGTTAGAGCGCCCTACAAAAAAAAAAGTTGCTGGGGCCACCTTTAGGTAAGGATATTGACAGAGCTGATTTGACTTCATACATCATATTAGTTATATAATTTTTATTTTCTATGTTAGTTTGTGCACTGCATGAAGCTAAAGTAGCTCTACCAATATCTTTACACCCTCTTTTGAAAATAAAGCTGAGAGGTGAGAACTATTACTTGAGTGGTAATGATAAGAAGCCAGCTAGCAAGAAAGGAGATATGCCTATGATAGAATGCTCTGATGATATCAATTATCATGACAGCATAAGCGCCTCCATTTCCGAACGCATAGCCGGCATTCGCAAAAATAGAAATAAGCACGTGTTCCTTGATGGTAAATGGACCCGGGTTCAGAGAGAAAAGACGATCACCGCACCCAGGAATGTGGAATTTCTTCTCCGGTAGAATTTTCGCAAGTAGACGCCCAATCGGAAGTGATGCAACCTGTAATATTCAAAATGTTACTTCGTTTGTACAAAATTATGACAAAAAATGCTAATTATTGCAATAATGTAGGAAGATATTTGATTTATTAAAATAAATCATGTTCTGTCAGATATTCAATCATGCGAGAAAAATTCATGGTGAGCCAACGGGAGGTAAATATGTGAAGACTTGTAGCAGAGCAGTGCGCACAAAGTGTTATCATGCATGTTACTGTAATCATGTTAATTAAAAAAAAAATGTTAGTGTGGGACTGTGGGAAGTAGGATGGGGCGTTGCTTTTAAAGTGTCAAAGGCTGCTATGTGTCTCCGATTTAGTGGACCTTTTGTTAGAAACTTAGAATACAACAAGCACGAACACAAGCTGAAAGCCATTGTACAACAAGAGAAATAAAAAAGAACATTCTAGCTAACTGCGATAATAGTGCCAAATAACAAATTTCTCTAAATTTCAGAAATTAACAACAAGCTTAAACACATGACCAAAACAGCGAGCAAGGAAGAGGAATCCAAAGTAACAAAAATTTGAAAAGTTTAAACAAGAACCTGAACAGTGATTTGAGTGATAATGAGAGGCTCAGTACGATACGCAAAGAACTGGTTGAGAAACGACATGAGAGCGCAAGAGAAGAGGCCAATCGACCACATTCGAAAGGTCCAAACGGGTTGAGACGGGTCGTCGGTTGTCAGTACCGTCAGACGCACCTGCTCCACTGGAGAGTTCTCGTCTTCATCAAATTCATCACCTTTGGCACGCTCCGCGTCGATCTCCATTGTTGATTGTCCCATTGTGAAATTCTAAGCGCTTGAGAAGGGAATCTTGGAATGGCGAGAAGGGAGCAGGGTGATTTGATTCCTGTGAGGCGTATTTATGGAACGGATGAAAAGGAATCTCGGCTGTCATGGAGGAATTCACATCCTCTTCAATACCTGATAAGGGAATCTTTTACATTTACTAGATCTGAACCGTTATTTTTAACTTTACACGAATCTCAAAGCCAAAAATACTGCCCAAACCGGTTGAGATTTAATCTCAAACCGTAAAGTGAGGGTGATCCTCTACAATACCTGAGAGGTTTCGGATTCGTCACGGAGGCATGGAGCAGGATACAGTAGAGTAGTAGACTAAGACAGCTAGTATATGGTCATGATAAAATATTATTAATTTTTCTTTTAATTTGCATTGTTATTAAATATTTTAATATATAAACAGCTTTACTTAATCTTATAAAAAATGTTTATAAAATAATTTATAGGGTTTAAAAGTTACTCCTCTCCTACACTTATTATATAATTTGCTTTCTTTACAAGTTAGGGTTATAAAATAAATTAATATTATGTTATATTCGTTGTTTGTAATTTGTCATACTTTTAAGATTTTAAAAATAATATGAAAAGAATTATTTTATTATATCATGAAAATATATCAATTTATTTTATTCCGGCTACACAGTTTAATTGATTATGTACTTTAAAAAATAGATTATTCACAAATTATTAATTAAAATTTTATCCTAACTATTTTACTTGGAATAAACGAACCATAACTAAGATAAAAATAAATAAATAATTCAAACAATACAAATGAGTTGAACATATTACATAGTAAAGTGTTTATTATATTATCTAATTTTTCTTTAATTGTATCACTTTTTGAATTTAGAAAAATACATACCTTGATTTATGTAATCTAATTGATATATTCAAGTTAATTAAACAATATAACAATATTATTATCAATCCACTAGCGTGGGTAATAAATTTTGCTTCTCTTAGGAGGCATTGACAATTTGAAATGGACTTAATTTGATACATTTAGTACGTAAACGTGTTGCGTTGTTTAAATTAATTGACGGTGTGAACATGAGATTACGTAAATTAAATGGGATGTATCATTCGGTGAATTAAATGAGGTATATCATTCGGTGAATTAAATATTTTTGCCTGATTTCACGTTGCTCTTACCACACCAATTTTTGTTTGGGGGATGGGCGTCGAGGGAGCATTTGCATCTGGAGTGGGAAAAATGGTACGGTGAAGTCGGCTCTGTTACAGAACGGTCTGAAATGCATATCGGTTAAGTATTGTGATTCGCGTGTTTTGTGTTATGATTATTTGTATGTTGCGATTATTTTTTTTTAATTTGACATGACACCTAGCATCACGTCACGCGAAATATTTAGTCACGGCACGTGATCAGGTTAGTCACGTGTTATTAGGACCGTTAGATCTTGATCAAATAGTGAATCTTGAATAAATTAATTTAAATTATGATAAAATGGTCCCGCAAATTATGTTTAGTCACGGCATGTTTGGACATGGTGTGACTTATATGACGTGATCATTTACATATCGTAACCACTCTTTGATATTTTGATCATACCTATAATACGATACAGCCCGGTACAAAACTTAAATTATAGTGTGTTAATCACAACACTCCATGGCACAACAGGTTTTTCTACTCTATTTGCATTATGAATTATAAATACAAAATTTACAACATGTTGACAAGTTGAGCAAGAAGAAACAAAACAAAAACAAAAAAATAGAACTTGAATGGGGTTCATTTTTCTTTTAAAAAAAAAATGTGGCAAGTATTTTTTTCAGATCCTTGTTGATGCCCAACATGTTTATAAACATAATATCTTCTGATCATCTCTGTTAATTTTAAGAAAGTTGGTTACATCCCCTTTGATATTTTATAATCAAATTAAAAAAAAAAAAAAACTGCAAACAAAGTGGAAACGTGCAAAGAGAGAGCATCTAAATCATTAATACATTATTTCCTTTTGTAGCTAGATCAGATTATCCTCAGTCCATTTCAAATCTCTATTTCTATAAAAAAAAATGTACACAAATCTTATAAGGATGAATTAATATTGACCAAATCGTATCTAGATTCGTTTAAAATTTTCATATAGAGATTCCGAGAGAAATAGTCTCAAAAATAAATATAATTTATATATTAAATTAAAATTATCGCATGATAAAAAATATACAAATTATATGTATGTTGACAAGATCAACGACACAATGTTTCTAAACCAAATTAGTAGTTAAAAATTATATATTAATACAGCAATAAAATCAATAATTATTATTGTATTATTTTTATTGATAATAATACTACAACTATATGTTAATATATTTAAGGTACTAAAAAAATAGAAATAAAAGTAGCAGTAAGGATGATGATGGTATTAATAATGATGATAAAAGTAATAACGATGATAGTGTTGATAATAATAATTAATATCAATTTTATATTATAATAATATTAAAAATAATTTAACATGATAATACTATATTATTAATGTTACAATATTGTTATTGTTTTTATAATAATAATAATAATAATAATAATAATAATAATAATAATAATATTATTATTATTATTATTATTATTATTATTACTAAGAAACCTTAACTGCACAAATTCGGATAATTATACAGATCTAAGATGGTGTAGGGTCACCTAGAATTTTCTCTGATACATGCGGCTTAAGACATCTTTGCTGAACAAATTAATATAATAGAATAGAAAAATAAAAGTAAATTACATCAGAGATTCCAGAGTCAATTATTAAAATTTATAATATAATTACATAAAAATTGACTAAAATAATAAATAGTTTTTGTATATAAGGAATAATTAATAAATAATTAAATGCAAGAAATTTGGTTTTCTTCCACAATACGAGAATTGTCTGAAATTGACAGAGACTATCTATATCCTAGCAACTCTTCTAAATAATTGTTAATTGTTTTTTTAGAAATTAAGATCTCTTAAGTTTCTAACTCTTACTTTTTTGAAATTAATTTTGAAATTTCTATTAAGCATATCAACAATAAATTAAAAAAGAAAAATAATTTAAGTCAATTATTTGGCTCGTGTAGAGTTTATAAACAGTTTCTTAATAATAAACTTTTATGTATAGTTTTTAAATAAAAAATTCTCACACATCTCTAAAACTGAATAATAAACTTTTATAATATCAAAGATATATATGCTCTGAATATACCACTCGTACGTTTGGATGAAACAAAGAATAGCTCAAAATAGCTCGCTAACTCCAAATTCGGAATAGCCACTAACTCAATATTTCATAGGAATAGCAGAATAGTAGTTAACTCGAGCTATTCCTTATGTTGAGAATAACATTTTTTTTCACCCAAATGTGAAATAGTGAGAATAACTTGCTAGGACCAGGAGTTATTCCTAGGTTAGCGCTATTCGTGTATCATCCAAAAGTACCCTATATATGTTATAATTTAAAACGATAATTAAAAATCCCACATGGGAGATTGTTTTAACTTGTGGGGACTGCCTCTGTATATTGAATATGAAGTATGAACTAAAGCAAGCAACAAAATTGAATAAATTACCTTATCTCCACTACTAAAAGAGGGAGCCGACCGGTGTCTTCTTTTTTCTATTATTTTTAGGATAAGAATAACGTTACTATACACTACACGCACACATAAAATTACGGATTTCTTTCTTATAAAGTTTTCGACCGAAATGTTTATTTATACTATATTCTAAAAAAAATAAAAAAAAATCATATTTTCTATGAAATTTGAAATATACCAAGGCCCTCACATTTTTTTAGGGGCTGCAGATTAAATCGGAGGCCCCCAATAATTCAAAAAATAATGTATTGTAATGTATTGATATTTAAGTTTTTGAGGATCTCCAATTACGGATGCAAACGGATCGGATAGTGGTAAAACCATATCCGTATTCGTTTTTATTTTCTGGATACGGATACAGATCGGATATTAGACGGATACGGATCGGATATTAACCGGATACGGATACAGATCGGATATTAACCGGATACAGATACGGATATCTGTTTTTTATAATAGTGAATGACATAATTTTTTTCAAAATACATATTAAATTATATAATATGTATCTACTATTCGGATACGGATAATTAAAATTCAAAACCGTATTCGTATCCGCACAGATATTCGGATATTGAATATCCGTATTAAATTTTCGGATACGGAGTCAGATACGGTCAGGTAATATCCAACCCGTTTGCACCCCTATCTCCAATTCAATACGCGACACCTCAAAAATGAAGCTGCAGATTGAATTGATGATCATGATATTTTTTTAATTCTCTAAATTTATGAGTGTTTTGGTTTATTTTTATTTTTGAAATGATACTAATAAAAGTTTCAGAATTTTCTAAATTATGTAACTTTTTTTTATAAAATCCATCATATCATGTTTATAATTTGAAATTTAAAAAACACTCACATTTATCTAATTTACGTCTTTTTTCTATTGAAGCTTAATTTATATTTATAATGTTCTCATTTTAACCTCTATTAAAATATTTTAAAACTTGTATAATAAAGTAGCAAAATCTCTACCGTGAAGTTCAAGATTATTTCAGAAAACATGTAAAAAATATGAGATCGAAAAAAATCATCCCTTTTCCCAAGAAAAATTATATTTTTCTAAAAATAAAGATAAAGAATATGAAAGTAATAGTTGGCTCAGCGCTTATCAAGTTATAGCTATACAAATATTGCTTGAATGACATGATTTGTGCCAGCGCTTATCTACTGTTGGGGTACTGCTTTGAGATTTGTGCCAAACTAAAAGAACAGTCCGGATTTTAAGCTTGCACTTCAAGTACCTGGAGTGATACGGATTCAAAGTGTAGGGAGGATATCAATATCATTCAAGTAATATCCCCCCTACATTTTGATTCCGTATCATTCCAAGTACCTGAAGTGTAAGTTTAAAATTCGGACTGTTCTTTTAGTTTAGCACAAATCTCAAAGCAGTACCCCTACAGTCACAACAGGTCCGGATTAAATTTTAACTTTTAAAATTGAATAATTGGGATAGCTACCGTTTCGTATCTGCGCTCTTTTTTTCTGATTAGCATCATAATTTACATTAGAAACCCCATGTGTAAGTCATTAATTGAGTGTGTTTGGTCAATCCGTTTTATTTTATTATTGTTCTGAGATATACCAGCAGATAAGATAAGGTATCTATTTTTATGATCAAACAAACATCCAGATTTCCAGATCAATAAAGTCCAGTATTCAGCGTGACCAAATATAAATAAATAAATACAAACTTAAAGAAACCCAGCATGTGAGATGTGACCCCTAACATTAATAGTTAAAGGCGGTTAACTTTTTGCCTTTTCTAAGCAATTAATTTGCTTTTGGATATGCGAATTCATAGAAACTGACAACTCACGCACAAGAATAACTCTATTTTTATAACCAAATTTTTATTTATACATTAATAAAAAATAAAAATAAAAACCAAAACACCCTCACAATATTGGAAATTTCATATTTATCCGGACTGTTTAGTCAATATGACGCTTCATTCATGGAGGGATGCAGATTGCCTTTGAGGTCCCAAAAGAAAAAAAATACACTGTTATATTAAATATATTTAAGTTTTAAGGGACCCCTAAGCCAATCTGCGGCCCCTTATAAATAGGCTATATATTAACTTATCGGACTGGATAAATGTGGAATTCCTCATAATGTAGAGTGTTTTGGTTTTTCTTTTTTTTTTAAAAAAAAGAGTATAAATAAAAATTTCGGTTTTTATAATAAGATTATCCAAGAATATTATTCGCACTTACCAATAATACTGATCGGAAATAAAAAGGAAATGTGGACACATGAAAGAATGAACTCATTTTATAAGAAATTTTTTCTTATTCATAAGCATATCTTGGGATCGAGTAGGGCTTACGAAAATTATGCAAATAATTCAAATCTGAATGAAATATTGAATGTACGCGTCTTCCCCAAAATGGCATAAAAAACTATGGAAACAAATATAGTAAAGATTTTTCTCAATATATATATATATATATATATATATAGTAAAGATATTTTTTTTAATAAGAGGTTTGACATCAGGTTATCCAACTGTTTAATATATGTACATAATTCTTTGTTTAAATTTTAAATCTATGACTTTTATACAAAAAATATTTTCTTTTATTATTAGATTAAATACTGGTTTTCCAATGCAGATAATTTATTTTTTAGGCTTGTTTCAAATAATGAGGTTTCTCAATTTTTGATGAAAATGATCCTAGAATAGTTAGATTCGTTCTGATTCAGATTTACATTCTGATATGAATTTTTTAGATACAAATGAAGATGTAGCAATGTTTCAAACATAAATACATACGTACATGATTTTAATTTTTGCAAGCAAATTTGGATATATGTTTAGCAATATATGTCTGTGTTACAACTAGCAACCTTTTGATTGAAAAAAAAAATCTATGATATGTATATTTGTTAATAGATGTTAATTTAGAAAAGTCAGCTCATAATAAATTTCATGCATTAAACATTATGCGAGTTATGTAAATTGTTTGCTTAAAAAAGAATTGAATTTTGTTTGTATTCATATTCGCATTTATTTAATATTTAATTTCCACAATATATAATCCGTGTTTACATATTAAAGAGCGGCTCATGATATGAACTCATATTTTCGTTCATAACGTATGAATAATCAATCTGAACTGTTGAACTTAATATTCATATAAAAATATACTTACAATGCAAGTTTTATCATTTTTATAATACTTTTTCTATATTTTAATATTGATAAAAGTTACTCGATTTAAACATTCTGGACCAACGGAATGCAGTGATCTTTTACTTACCTAAAAATAATCAAAAATATTAAAAATACAAAATTTAGTTTAACCGTTTGGATCCACTATTTAAACTTTGAATTTTTAAATACGCTGTAATATATATATATATATATATATATATATATATATATGAAGAGGATTCAAATGCCTCCATTTTTTAAAACTTTAATAACTCAAAATTTAAAACTTAAAAGTCAAAATAAAACCATTGGATATGATCTAGATCATTTTCTCTATGTGCTCATAAAAAATTATGACATTTCAATTTTACTTTAGTTGTCATCAAGAACTTGTAAAAAACGTACTAATGTTGATAATTTATAGACGTTAATTTTTCAACTTATTAATTCACATAAAAATAAAATTGAAATGTGATAATTTTTTATGAGCATATAGAGAAAATAACATAGATCATATCTAACAGTTTTATTTTGACTTTTAAGATTTAAATTTTGAGTTATTAAGATTATAAAAAATGAAAACATGATGAATATACAAAAAATGAAGGCATTTGAACCCTCTCTCTATAATAATAATAATAATAATAATAATACCCTCATTAATGAATCCTATGTAAAAACAAATATAATGATATTACCACTGCCCAATCCTGTGAGAAAACAGGTGCGGCTCATAAACTTCTCTGTTTTAATTAAACCCATACATTGTGATAATTGAAATATCCTCTGATATAAGGAAACTAAGAAGCCGCGGACAAATAGGCAATCATGCAGATGCTTAAAATGAGCTGTCAGACACTCTCTGCGGCCTCGTTATTTTGTTGTATTGCGTATGAACGGAAGACTAGATAGAGTGAACCGCACCCTTGGATTGGATTGTTGAACCTTGGAATTACGACCGTTTTGGTTGACTCAAAAGTCTACCAATTCTAGACGCAGGGCTACATCCTTGTTTGGCTGCGACTGTCCGTCCGTACGTCTGTGACCGTGGAACAGTCGGCTATTGTTTAGCAATTAGCATAGATAGTGACAGATAATTATTGGAGTTCGGTTCGGCTTCATTAAAAATTTGTAATTTCAAAATAATTCGTGTATAATTTTTAAATAATTTGAGTATAATTAGTGTAAGTGTGTAACTACTATTGTAATATGTCACGCCATAAATTTACAAATAATTTATGTTTTTATTTTTTTATGATTTTGAATGGAACTTCAAATAAAATGTAAAAAAAAAATATAATACATTTTATTTGCAAATAAATTATAAATAAATGTCAATCATGAATTATTCGTGAGAAAAATGCAAATTGTTTTTTTGGACATTCCTTTTTTGTCTCTATGTGGTACCGAATTATTTTCGAATCATATATATTTAATTCTGCCAAATTGAATCTGAACTATTTGTTTGTCACTATACTAGCTAGGTCTAGCATAAGTTTTCTACAGACAAATAAGAATTCAACCAACAGATCGATTATCATAAAAAAATATATTATAAAAAACCGTTTATGCTTAGTGCAGTTAGCAGTGATTAGCGAGTATAATCTATGAACCACGAAAAATAATATTTGAAAAAACCGTGTTACGTCTACTTATTTAATTCAGATCTTTTTGCGACTGATATCAGCAAGCCAGCGAATCCATTACGAGTAGACTTTGAATTTGAACCGTTTGATTAGAATGCGCACGAATATAAAATCGAGCGCACACGAATTTAAAAGGATCACGTGAAATTTAACTTGGACCGAATTGGTCCGATTTCTTATTAGAGCATCTACATCCCTGAAACTCTTGGAGTTTCTAAATAACTGTTAACTAATTTTTAGAAATTTTATCTCTGAAAGTTTCTAAACCCTCACATCCCTGAAACTCAAAATTAGAGTTTCTTAATTGCCACATCAGCAAATAAATTACAAGAAAAAAGAATTTCAGCCAATTATTTGGCCATGTCAGAGTTTATAAACAGTTTCTTATTAAGAAACTTTGAAGCAAAGTTGCTAAATAAGAAACTCATCTACATTCCTGAAACTGGTTTAAAAACTGCCACATCAGATTAGAAACTCCAAGAGTTTCAGAAATGTAGATGCTCTTATAATCCAAACTTAAAATTTGTGTTAGAGGATCCAAAGCCTCTCAGAAGTCCTTCTTTTCCAAGTTGCAGCATCAAGATTACATACCCAATTTTATAGATATCATGCATTCATGTTTTTGCCAGCCGAGTACAAAGTCAAAATATTCAATGGGATGAGATAAATTTCTAGAATAAGATATAATTTTATAATTTTTAAATTTCAAATATAATTTTATAAAAACTTATAAGATATAATTTCTAAAATTTTATGTATGTATGTATGTATGTATGTATGTATAAGATAACAAAATCAGAAAGCTAGCCTACAACCATTTTAATGGAGTCATTAATTGATCGATGTATCACAAAATTAAACCTGAATTATATTATCTGTCAATGGGTACAGTATAGGTCGGGTGGAGACATTTTCATATATATACTTATTATGATAACGAAAAAAAATCTTTATCCTTATCTGTCTTTTCTCAATTTAATAAATTTTTAAAAACAAGTCTCATCAACATGTCTTTGAGATTATATGTCACCGTTTGTACTCTAAAATTAACAAAAAAGTACATCAAAATATCTTGCTCGTGTGCTAATCCATATTTCTATTATGATTTTGCATATCAAAGCAAATATGGAAGTTGAACGAATGGATTCAGTGGACAGGATTTTTCTACTCACCTTAGGAGCGGGATCAGACTTTTAAACTACAGGGATCAAATATGAATGAAAATTAATTATATAAAATTTTCATGCTACAATAGAGTCCATTTTACAGTATCCGTATCATTTACTCTAAACTATACAAAAAACGTACATACATACAAAAAATTCTAAAAATAATTAAAAATCAATTAACCCCGTTAGTTTAATGTAACTCCGTTCCTGCGTGTAAACAGGAGATTCGGTTCCCGCACTCAAACTTAGCATCCAAATCTGTATGAATATAGATATATGTGTGTATACTGGGATATATTTGTATCTACAATGTAAATGTTTATACTTCAACTTGCATAGCATTGGAAATCTGAGTTCTAATTTTTTTCTAAACTTTGTGTGTTAAAATATGAAACTATCGGTATTATTAATGAATCTAATAAGTGTTTATACTTGCACGTTTAGTGTTCATAATTGAAATTGTATTTTTCTTAGTTTGCTCAAAATCTTTTTGTTCGGATTTTAAACTAATTAAGAATGAATATATTAAATATTTATACATGTTCCTCAGAATTTCAGAGTTGAAATTTTATTTTCACGTGTACATTAATTTCTACGAAATCTTAAGATAATAACTAAAATTATTTACGTAAACATAGATAATAACTAAAATTAGTTACGTAGAAATTAAAAGTTCTATCAACCAACCAATTTAGTCAAATTCGCATTAATTTCGTGTCAAGTTTCTTTCGTACCATTTGTCATAATTGGGTATATATTTTGCCTACTGTTTTGACTTTTAAAATCCAACTAGGTTTCTAAGGAATCCGGCGCTGGAACGGTTAGCTAAAATATTTTGAAGTTTTTTCTGAAGCATTTTCGATAATTTCATTTGTGTATTGATTTGTTCATCAATTGTAATTGATTCGCTACACAAGTTGATCCACTAATTGTTTTTCAAATAACCAATTATATTTCGGGATCAGGAATCTTGGGAATTAAAATTTCAACCAAGCTAGCGTGTTATCTCTTGACTCAAAATAATTTAAAAATTATATCTTATATAGAGAGAGAAATTTTAAAAATATTCAGTAGAATAAGACATAATTATAGAGAGAAAATGGCTAATGTCAAAATATTTTTTTCTTAGTCTTCAGAACAAACGATTCAGTTTTTTTTATTTTCAAAGTCCAAACAGTCGATCCAAACCATTAGATATTCAATTTATATTAAAATGTGCTTGAAGACCAAATTTTATATTTTTTGAAACTTGTTTACTATTTATTAAGATAGTTTGAAAATCGTTGTTTTTCAACGATGGATAATTTCTTTAATTTGTGATGAAAATGATTCACTTTTCTATCTATGATGCGCACATAAACATATATTTAAATATCACTGTCCACGCATTATAAATAGAGAAATCAATCATTTTTGATTCACAAACCGTCCAATTAGAAGTTTGAATGTTTGTCCTACATGCTACATTTTTTATTTTTTTAATAAAAGATAAAATGAGAACTTTAAACGTAAAAGTACAATAAACTGGGTTAAGTTGTGAGATTTTAAATTTAAGAAGGGTACATGCCTACACAATTTCTAGATTTTTGAAGGGTGTGCATACAATTCTCCCTAGAATTTCATGTCAGATTCAGATATTCTACATTTAAAAAATAATAGAGATAGTCAAACCTCAGTCATGATAGAGAAGATCCCATTAATTAGAGAATTTAATTGTGAATTGAGATCCCATTAATTAGAGAATTTAATTGTGAATTGTTTATTAATGTTATAAAATAAAGTAAAATAATAATAAACAAGATATTGAGAATGTATAAAGATGGTTATGCTTTATTCATATGTTTTTTTTGTGTCTAATACATTCATACAAAACCTCTATTTATAGGCTAGAAAATGTAAATTACAAGCCATCTAATATTAACTCTATTGATAAATGTGGGAGAGAAACATACTTCTTTAAAAATAAGTTTTCAAGTAATTGCTCAGGAGAGTTGCAATATGGACATCCATAAATACTTAATTTATAACACTCTCCCTTGAATGTCCATTACATAAGAATATGGCTCATTAAAACCTTATTAGGAAAAGCCCTACATATGGGATAAAAACCTAGTGAAGAAAAAAAAGTACATTATTCTTTTTAATACACGATTACAACCTTACCAGGAAAACCCTGTGGGAAAAACCATGGTTAAGGAAAATGTAATGCGTATTTAACTCCCCCTCATGACAACATTAATTAAGATCTTTAAATCGACGAATACCAATATTGCGGCCAGCTTTTCAAATATCCCAGTAGGAAGTGCCTTGGTGAATAGGTCTGCTAGATTCTCACTTGAACGAATTTGATGAACATTAATAACATTATCCTTCTGAAGATCATGGGTGAAAAAGAATTTTGGTGAAATGTGTTTTGTTCTATCTCCTTTAATGTATCCTTCATTTAATTGAGCAATGCATGTAGTATTATCTTTATATATGATCGTCGGAATCATTTTTCCAGAAGACAAGCCACATGTCTGACGAATGTGTTGAATCACAGATCTTAACTAAACACATTCTCGGCTTGCTTCATGTATTGCTAAAATTTCTACATGATTAGAAGATGTGGCTGTTATAGTTTGTTTCACAGATCATCACGAAATAGCTGTTCCACCACATGTAAATAAATAGCCTGTTTGAGATCGGCCATTATGTGGATCAGACAAATATCCAGCATCTGCATAACCAATTAAATCAGATTTGGACACATTTGAAAAAAAAACCCATATCCATTGTACCTCGGAGGTAGCGAAATATATGTTTAATTTCATTCCAATGTCTTCGTGTGGGAGAAGAACTATATCTTGCTAATAAATTTACAGCAAATGATATATCAGGCCTTGTATGTCCAGCAAGATACATAAGTGCTCATATTGCACTAAGATATGGTACTTCAGGACCAAGTAGTTCTTCATTATTCTCTCGAGGTCTGAAATGGTCTTTATTCACATCTAATGATCGTACAACCATCGGAGTGCTCAATGGATGTGATTTGTGTTGCACTTAGGGGCACCTCTAATTGCTCAAAAACTGAAATTAAATTGCAATTGAAATTAAATAGATGAGTTTAGAGAAATTTGACACGCGGGATGTTAACGGAGTTCGGCAAAACAAAGGCCTACGTCTCCGGGGCTTCGCAACCTTGAGTGGTGCGCCTTTCTATTACCCAATACGAAAGGATTACAACTTGTGAACCGTTGAGCCCTTACACACCAAGCGGGAAGTCAAACGGCCAACTCAAAGAGATGAGAACAAGGTCTCAATTGTCTAGAACACAAGAGAAACACTCAATAGATTACTCTAACCTAATCTAGATCAAGATTAGTGAAGTAGGTTTGAGGTTGCTTGAGGGATTTTGAAGTTTTTAAGCTCTCACAACAATGGAGTAGGCTAAGCTCTCAGAAAATCGCTTTTAAAATGATTAGGGTCGGCTGAGATTGATCTAAAAGTGATCCCTTCAGTCTATTTATAGTGGCAGCTCAAAAATGAGCTGTTTGACATAAAACGTTACCAACGTTTTATTAAACGTTACAACGTTTTATTCAAATGCGATTTTAGGGTTTTAAATCTCTGACAGCTTAGTAAAACGTTACCAACGTTTTATAAAACGTCACAACGTTTTAACCTATAAAAACTTGATCAAAATAGAAGTTATTTGAAGTTTAAATCTCCTTGAAACGTTATAACGATTTATAAACGTTACAACGATTTATAAGCGTTGCAACGTTGTATAAACGTTATAACGTTTATAAAACGTTACAACGTTTGTATAACGTTATAACGCTGTAAAAATGTTTCTCTTTTGATCAGTTTATTGTTTCAGATCAATGTAAAACGTTACAACGTTTTGAAAACGTTCACAACGCTTTATCCCATTTTAATCAACCTCTCACATACTTTACCAAGTTTCTGATTTTACAATTTATATTCTTGATAAAGGTCTTCGTGATTTCTTCAGTCCAAGCATGTTATACTGCAGTTCTTATTCTTCTTGGACCTACATAATCTCAAAATAGAAGAAATCGTAAAATTCAATAATTATATGTTTTTGCAAATTAGTCAAATAGACGTAAAAGATTATTGTACGAACAACAATTTGTCCATATAAAATCGTTTCAGCACTCTTGCAACATAATTTTCTTGATAGACAAAAATACCACTTTTCAAATATTCAATTTGTAATTCAAGATAAAACTTCGTCTTTCCAAGATCTTTCATCTCAAATTCTTTCTTTAAGTAATTTACTGTTTTTGGAAGCTCTTCCAGAGTTCCAATGATATTTAGATCATCAACATAAACTGCAATTATAACAAACTCATTTCCTGATCTTTTCATGAAAATACATGGACAAATCATATCATTTTTATATTCATGTTTTAATAAATATTCACTGAGACGGTTATATCACATGCGTCCAGATTGCTTTAATCCATATAAAGATTTATTCAATTTGATTGAATAATGTTCTCGAGAACCTAAATTGCATGCTTCAGGCATCTTAAATCCTTCAAGAATTTTCATATAAATATCATTATCAAGAGAGCCATATAAATAGGCTGTAACAACATCCATTAGGCGCAAATCGAGTCCTTCATGTACTGCTAGACTAATTAAGTATCGAAAAGTTGTTGCATCCACCACAGGTGAGTAAGTTTGTTCATAATCAATTCTAGGTCTTTACAAAAAGCCTTGGGCAACAAGCCGTACTTTATATCTTACAATTTCACCTTTCTCATTTTGTTTTTGCATAAATACCTATTTATATCCTACTGGTTTTACACCTTCAGGTATTGGAACTACAGGCCCAAATACTTTTCATTTTTCCAAAGAGTTTAATTCTGCCTCGATTGCACCTTTTAATTTTGGCCAATTATTTTCTTGTTGACATTCTTTAATAGACTTCGGGTCATGATGCTCAATATTTATTATATTTAGCGCTATATTATATACAAAAAAATATATCATTGATATCAATTTTATCTCGGTTCCATCTTCTTCCATTCATGATATAATTTATCGAGATCTCTTTATTTTCATGAATTTCAAATACCTGAGTTTCTGTTGGAACTCCAATATTACTTATAATTTTATTCTCTTTTGGAGTTTTATTTGAAATTATCATATCCTCGACTTGACTATTTTCATTCTTTGCTCCTTCTCTTTTTCGAGGATTTTTATATTTTTAATCTTTAAAACTGATTGCTTTTTCAAACTTTATGCATGTTATAATTAGTCTGTCCAATAGGGACACTGACTTTAATTGGAGCATTAGCAGCTGGTACATGTGATTTGGTCACTTTCTTTGAGTTTGTGAATGTGTCTGACAATTGATTCACTAACATTTGCAAATGAATTATCTTTTGAATATTTAGTTCACATTCTTTAGTACGAGGATCAAAATAAGGCAATGATAATTCATACTAATATATTTTTTTTCCAGCTGATAATTTTCTCCCCCCGAGGTTGGGAATTTTTATTTATCAAAATCACAACCGGCAAAATTAGCCATAAATAAATCTCCCATCAATGGTTCTAGATACTCTATTATATATGGAGATTCAAATTTAATATAAATTCCCAACTTTCTTTGATATCCCATTTTAGTGCATTGTGGTGGAGCAATTATAACATATACCGCACATTCAAAAATTATTATATGAGAAATATTAGGTATGTGACCAAAAACCAATTATAAGGGGAAGCTTTATAATAGCTAGTTGGCATGATGTGGATTAGTTTTGTTATATGTAAAATATCATATCTTCTTTTTATATACGAACATCTACAGAATGTTCAACATTAATTTCGATATTGTCTAGACGTATTTTCATAATTGGATAATCATAAAATTATGTTCTTTAATAAAATCCATTGAGCAAGTAATTTCGCATCGCCAGGTTGCAATTTGATAATAAACATACATGTGACCATCTTGTTGATGCATCAATTAAAATCATAACATATTCAAATGGTTCACATGTTGGATATAATATTCCACAAATATCACATTGTATACGTTCTAGAAATAAAATCAACACATAAAAATTCATCAGATTAAAGAATCTTCTGGTTCTTTGATGAGTATTCACATTAATTCTCTATTTTTTGCATCATTATTGATCCGGAATGGCCCAACCGGTCATGCCAAATTATAAACATATTATTGTATGTAAAATTCTGGTTTACAATAACATGTGTTTTAATTGTACTAATATATGTGTAGTACGAGTCAGAGGAAAAACATATGCATTGTTTTCCATATATTCAATATTTTTTTCATTAGTTGTCTCAACATGATATCTATTTTGGCGGATATTTTTAAAGCTTAACAAATTCCTTTGAGACTTACAAAAATATAATACATTATCAATATAAATTTGTATTCCTCAATGTAATAACAAAATAGCTCTTCTAGAGCTTTTCAATTAATTTTTGTACTACCCAAAATAATACTAATATTTGATTCTTGCATTACTAAATAAGAAACATTTTTTTAATGCATCGTAATGTACATCATATATTAAAATTTCCATAATTTATGCTCATTAATAGATTGTTCATATATAAAAATATAGAATTAAAAATGTATATGTTTATGCATTTTTTCTTTTGGTGACCCATATTGATGGTTATTGTAAATTAGAACTAGTGAGTGCTAGTATTATCTTATAATAAATTATAGTACAGTACATATACACACTAATGATAATGTATCTGAATTTAAATGATAGAAATAGAAAGGTAAAGTTGGTGGTTGCTTATTTTCTTTTTCTTAAATTGCAAATCATACAAAATCGTATAGTCCATCTATCATATATAAATATTTTATTTACAGATGTTATATTGCTAAGCTATTATTATTATTATTATTATTATTATTATTATTATTATTATTATTATTATTTTTTATAAATTTCTTACAGAAAAATAATTAAGAAAAAATATAATCAAAATATTAATATATTTATTTCAATAAGTATATATTGAACAAAGATTTTCGTTATTCTTTTTCTTAAAAAAACTGAGATTCGAAACATCAAGGAAAGTAAAAAAAATAAGCAAAGATAAATGTCATTTATATACAAATCCAATATAAATTATAATATCATATGTGGTAAGATTAGACATTTATTTAATATGAAATACTTGATAGAAGTAATAATAATGATACTTTATGTAATATATGAATTTCTTTGTTAATGAAATCAACACCATTTAAATGAGTAATATTAATTTAGTTAAGATCGAGATCACACTCACACTCATAAATTATATTTCTTGAAATCTTCTTCAAGAAGATCTTAATATCTTTTGAAATTTTCTTCAAAAAGATTAAGTTATTGAAGAAAAAATAAAATATCATCATACAAAATTTGTACATCATATAAATCTTCTCAAATTAATTTTTGTATATCATATATATCTTCTTTAGGAAGATTTCTTTAAATCTTCTTCTAGAAGATTAAAAAAAAAATTGTAATTCTTCTAAAATTATATGAACCACACTAAAAATCTTAAAAAGAAATGTACATAAATTGATAACTTATTCCATTTAACAATTACTTACTATAAGCATTATTTATTTAAATGGAATTTAAATAAAATATATCAGAGTTACCTTGAATCTTCAACTAGTAGAGCTCTCGTGCTGATAACGTGTTATAAAATAAAGTAAAAGAATAATAAACAAAATATTGAGAATGTATAAAGATGGCTATGCTTTATTCATATGCTTTTGTTGTGTCTAATACATTCATACAAAGCCTCTATTTATAGGCTAGAAAATGTAAATTATAAGCCATATAATATTAACTCTATTGATAAATGTGGAAGAGAAACATACTTTTTAAAAATAAGTTTTCAAGTAATTACTTAGGAGAGTTGCAATATGAACATCCATAAATACTTAATTCATAACAATTAATATTTAATATATATATTTTTAATAACTTTCATAGAGACTGTGAAGTTGTGAGGGAGAATTGAACTCTCGACCTTTGAGTACAACTATTCTAGAATATTTTTCTAACCAACTATGCTACCTTTCCTTTTAATATTTAATATCTATCAAGTTGTTTTAAACCGTTGCTCTAACTAATCATGTTATAAACTTTTGGATTCGTTCCCTATAAAGTATGAACGGTGAAGCATGAAAAAAGAAGAAGATAATATAATCTATGCATCATCTTGAACCTAATCAGAGGAAAAATTAGAACACGACGGAAAGAAGGAATTTATGTAAAATATTTGTATATTACCAAGGAATCTCTTTTGTCTTTTTCTATAGTGACAAGCTAACATGTCCTCTTAAATTAAGCAAAAAAGAAATTAAATTCGCACACAGTTCAAATTTTAGAATAATTATTTTGCACGTCAAAATCTGCTTACTGCGTTAGAATTCTGACCAATTTTAAACGATGAAACATTGATTATAAAAACATATATATTTTTTTTGGAAGCGGCTAACAGTCTCCGGCCCTCAGTCTCTCGAAAATCTTCAGAGTTTTTACACTAATCCTATAAACAAGTTCATTAGATCCTGTAATACTATGAAAATAATCATTTGAACAAGTTTAATAGATGTTCTGCAAATAAAACCGCGTGATCTAAGATGAAAACGCGTGAAAGCTGTTAAAAACGCATGACAGCTGTTGGGGACCACCTTCTGTGAACATATACATAGTATCATGTGAATATACAGATATTATCTTGTGAACATACACATATTATCCTGTGAACATATATATTGTACTTGAAATTATGACAGTTAAAAACTCGTCGAAACTAAGCTAAAATGAAAAGACTTTTATATGTAGAAGTTTTCGGAGACTGTAGTCCGAGGAACGTTACCTTTTTCTCATTTTTTTTTCAAATAAATTCAGTCGAAAGACATGAATAGTCATAAATTTAAATGGACCCAACGTACGTCCCAACCGCTCCAAGTAGAATAAAATCAACCTGATAATATTGCTCCATAATAGAAAACAGTACAAGATGGTGGTGGTCATAAATTAATGGTTCAACTTCATATAACTAAATTGGAATGAAATTAGTATGTACATAAAATAGAGGCACACATTTGGTTAGGTTTGGAGACAATGGAATGCATTTTATGATATTTTTGATCTTTTAAGTAACACCATGCCACACTTACGTGCAAACTATATATCTATATTTTTGTTTGTGGGCATACACTTATTATTTTTAGAAGAGAGATTTACTATACACTCTTTTTTGTTGACATTGAATTATACCTTATATTTTCAAATTTTCAAAGTCCAAACAGTCGATTCAAACCGGTTAACATGATGGATATATATTAAAATATACTTGTAATCAAATTTTATATTTTTTTGAATTTGTTTACTATTTATTAAGTATTTTACAAAATTGCAGATTTCAGACCATTGACTTTTTGTACCCATCTTCATAAATAGTAAAAAAATTCAAAAAAAATATAAAATTTAATATGCAAGCATATTTTAATATATTTATCATGTTGAACAATTTGAATCAACTGTTTATATTTTGAAAATATAAGATTTAATTCAGTGTAAAAAAAAGGAGTAAATAGATCCCTCCTCTTATTTCTAATTTAATAGTAACTTTTTAATATTACTCACTAGGGCTAGTTGGTGCATTGAGCCCTTGAGCAGCCCTGTAATCATGGTTTCATTTTATCATAGCATGATCTCTAGTCAAGACTTGAACTCTATAAGCTATCAGGACGGATCTATAGCTAAATCAAAGGATGCTTAATCATCTCAAAATTAATTTTTTTAGTTATACATATTGAAATTTAATTAAATTTTCTATTTTTTAAATTATTATATATAGTTTAGTCTTCTTTGATGCTCAATGCGTGCTTGCAATTTAGTGGTTAGAATTTTAATCTTGTAGCTGTGAAAATTTAAGTTTAAATCTTAGAAGCTACGCATTATGCATATTACGTTTTTCTCATTTGCAATCAAAATTTTCTAGTTTCGTCAATATATACTGTGATGTAATCAGAATATATCATAGATAACAATATTAATTTTGTATTAATATAATTTTTTTCAAGTAAATATTAGTTTTGTATTAATCTAAAAAAGTTTTCATATAAAAATGTTTTGTATTAATCTAAGAGTATTCTCTAAATATTATATTTTTCTGCATTATTTCATCAACAGCAAAAAATTTAATTTAGAATCCATACATCTAGACGGAAATTTTTAAACATTTTTTTTTCCATATCATGTGATTACATATCCCATGACAGATTATATATAGAACAACAAGGTATCATTTAATTAGAAGAAAATGTTCTTTTTGAGACCAAGAAATAAGACTTCTAGATCGTGACAAAAATAAAGGCCACCGGTTGACTTTCAGTTTCTTTCATGGAACTATTTTTTATTGACATTTAGTTGTGAATTAAACATCATACCAATGTTATTGAAGTAACTTT
The DNA here is from genome assembly GCA_033356055.1 of Carex pumila. Taxonomy (NCBI): domain Eukaryota; kingdom Viridiplantae; phylum Streptophyta; class Magnoliopsida; order Poales; family Cyperaceae; genus Carex; species Carex pumila. The sequence goes on from JARJHM010000813.1 coordinate 63,255, forward strand.
TCTGTTGAAAATAATTCGCGTTTATTTGTTTTTTTTTAATATTTTTGAATCGAACTCCGAATATAATGCAAAGAAATGTACAATACATTTTATTCGTGAATAAAATGCGAGTCACAAATTATTTACGAGAAAAATATAAAAAAAAAGCTCCAATTTTTTATACCGAATCATTATCGAATTATATCTAAATTATATTTAAATTACAAATTTTTAATTTCACCAAATTGAACTCAAACTATTCATTTGTCACTGCAGTAGATATACCGTAAAATTTACAAAGTGGAAGTATACATCGAAGAAAGCACCGGATCCAAGATTTAAGGCGTGATGATGCTTCTACAGAATTTCGTGAAGCGGATGGATTTTAAACTGTTATCAGTAGTTGACACACATGTCGTACAGAATATGCCATAGCAAATCGCTGCCGCCAAAAGCTTCGACACTTTTTTATTGGGTTTCAGATTTCGTGGGAAACATTCCTACCACATTTTTTTAGTGCTAATATATGAAAGATTTAGAATAATTAGCTGATAATACTATTTGATATTTGAAAATTTAAACTATACTAGTTGCTTTTAGAAAATTAAAAACATATTTGACTATTTGATATTGATCCCACAATCCAAATTGTACAAATTTTATGTTCAAAATAGGATTTAACTATTTTGATGCTTGTCGGCCCAATAGAAATTATACAACATAGGAAATCCATGTAGCTTCATATTTTAACAATATCTTTCTGATTTGCATGAATATTCCAAAATAACTTAGCTATAAACAAAGTTTTTTAAAATTTTTTTTTTTTTTTTACAAATATAGTATGTTTTCTTGCTGATAGAATAATATTTTGATCGGTAAATCCATATAGTTGTACCTTTTTAAGCAAGTTTTACAGAATTTAAAAATGAGTGGAGAATTTTAGTTGCTTAATATTAGTTACCCTTTAAAGCAAGTTTTTAAAGAGCTGTGAACTTAGTGCACTGGCACGAACCCGCATATTCAATTTTTGAAAATAGTATCTAAAAAGATGCTGAAATGAACCGAGTAAAAAAAAGAGTAAAATTTTATATGGTCGTCTGATACTGACCGAATAATTGAACGATTTATTAGATCTGATAACGATACAAAAGTGCATTAATGAATAACCATATAACTTCCATATAATCACCAAACACAGACAAGTATCACAAGAAAGAAAATTCTTTTGTTAGAACTACAAGTTGATTTTTTTTTTAAAAACACACACAATAAACATGGTTATATTTCCAATGACAATAAGTTTAAAGAAAATAATTTACTGTTAAAATAACTAAGTATTTATTAGTACAACATATCAATTATCAAAAACTAACTACTGAACTTCCAGGAATGAATATTTAAAAGGTGGACTTAAATAGTTTCCTTCCATTATTATCATCATCATCATCATCTAAGAGAAGGATTATGGGCCTCAGGTCCAGCTAGCTGAGATATTTAAGGCCCAATGGTACTCTGAAAATTTGCTTATACATTAACAGATCTGAAATTAAAGTCTGAAATTAAAGCAACAAATCAACTAAACAGTTCTAGCTTTTGTAATTAAAGTGTAACTTCAACATACTATACTAACAAGAGAAGCTGCAATGAAAATTTAACAGTGAAATTGTATAGTATGTTGAATTAATGGACATTTTGTTTGCTTTTTCTTGTAACTTCATGAGAATTAATGGTTTCAGATACAACTGATGGCTCAATTTCAATTTAACAGTGAAATTTAACAGTGAAGTGTAACTTCATGACCATTTTGTTTGCTTTTTCTTGTGTTAAATTGCACCGGATATCATGTCCTAATCCAAAGTGAGACATCAGTGAGCTCAGAATAAATATAATTTTTTTTGTATTGACCCGGCATATTTAAGAAAAGAATAGATAAACTTACACCCAAACAAGCTAACTTAATTTATTAAGGGAGGCGCCCCTGCTTTAGTACAGACAAGGAATGTTTAGCTGCATCAATCAAATCGGCTATGTTGTGCACTGACCTCTCCTCTGACCCAAACAAGAACATAGTTCTGACTTCAGCCTTCTTTGCAAGGCGGGCAGCATATGTCAGTGGCAGTTCGGAAGAGTTGAGGGATCTGAGAATCTGACGGTATACTGACAGTACAACTGGTCGAGTTTTTGCAAGGTCTTCTGTGGTAGCCCAAATCAGCCCCTTTGCCATAATACAGTTCCTACAAGATAAACAATAACGAAAAAATTTAGTGCATGCTGTGCATCAAATATATCGAACGAGCAGCATCTAAAAAAAAAAGACAAAAGGAATGGAAATAAATTAACCACTAATAATTTCTCACAAATATCAGGTTTAACCAATACATACAAAACAATCATATATTACCCCCAAATTGAAATGTTGCCTTTAGCCTTTGGGTGGGAATCAAAATTTACACCATAGTTATGCTTTATTATGCCCACAAACTAAGCATGGACTTTAAATGAGAAAAACACGTGAGAAGATATAAAAGTAAAAATCATATTATTGGGATTAGATCACCAGGCATCTGGTGCAGATTGCCAGTTAACACAAACTTTATTTTCGTCTACCCTTTCAAGATATTTCAAAGTGTACTGGGCCTAACCTTAGCAAACTTAACTGGTACCTGTACTTGGTCAGATCGGTATTGACTTTTCTTGATTTTAACTATAGCTATGTAAGCCCAATTAGGCCTGCTATAAACAATTAAACAGAAACAATCCCCACAAAATTAGGATAAAAAGACACAACATGCATAAATCACAGCTCGAAAAAATAGATAGCTAGGCAAACTCATTTAGGTTGTTTATTAGTGTCACTGAGAGAGAAAAAAAAAAGATGACACAAATCACCTTACATGTGTTAAATTTCATTTCTTTTAATTCAATGAACATCATTTAAAACTGGAAGCTTTGATAGCATAGACAAGCCCATTCTTTTATAGTACATCAGATGAGCTGAACCAAGATTAGTATCAGAATAGCAATGGGATGGCCAGCAGCAGCCAAGGCCCTCTTATTTTAATACTCGTTAAAAACTCGATAACTAGTCTTTGATCTACTGGCAAAGGCAATGCCCTCTGTGTGGAAGGTCACAAGTTCGAACCCCGGATGGAGATCCATTGGGGATATTAAACTAGTTGGGTGGCTTGACCCACAACTTTACTCCAAAAAAAAAAAATGCCCGATTTAAAAAACAAATCTTAACAGGCATTAGTGTAAAACAGTAAATTTTATGTAGTTTATTATCAAGTGAAGTATTTCAGACCGAAAAAAAGTAACAGAGGTGGTGTTTCACCTGTACAGATCATAGTCTGGTTTTATCCTAAAAAATTACTAACAGTAAAATGACGTTTACTGTAACCATAATTTCTGAAAGTAATGAATTTGCATCTTTAACCCTAATTGTTCATCACAAATAAATCATCAGAGAATTCCCTCAATATTGTGAAGAGACTGAGCAAATTATTGTAACCAGGCCCTAATTTATAGTGCAGAAAATCATGTAAAACCCTAATTCACCTCAGTACAGAGAGATCGGGAGACGAATGGAGTGTACCAGTACCGCAAAGAGGTAATAAGGGGAGAGAATTCCAGCCGAGGTTGGGCAATTTCGCGTTGCAAGGAAGATGCGGCGAGTGACAGGTTGTCAGGGAAGCATAGAGCTTCAATTGAAGATGGAAGAGTGTTGGGTTTTATGGGCTTTCATAAAGTTTAATGGGCTTGTACATTTAATTATTGTTGGGCTGTATTTAGTAATTGAGAGTTTGTTATCTCTAAAGGTTAATTCCAGGACTGATGCTGAATTCATTTCACCTGAGGTAACTTAAATTTTTGGTATAAATGCCTATGGACTTTTTACAAAAAATAAATAATAAAATGAGTAATCCGGACCCTCTGATCTGTTCTGACACGAATATTAAAGCAGTTCGTGCGTTCCACTTCATACTGAATTGACCACTTTTTGATGGTTGAATCTAAACTAAAAAATTTAAGTTCTTAGGCTATGTTTGGTTGTGGAGTAAGAGGTAGAGCAAATTCTCTGCTCCATACTTAAGGATTTAAATAATGAATAAAATAAAAAGGAGTAAGGTGGAGTAAGAGATAAGTTTTTCCGAAGTAAGTTACTTCACCTTTTCAGATAGATTAATTTAATTTATAACTTGAATTACCAAATAAGATATAAAATATGAGAAGTAAGATAAAGCAAGCAATTAATTTAATCCTCATATATATATATATATATATATGGAGTGTTCTAGAATTGAACCTTATGTACCACTGATATCGACAAGTTTACTTCATGATCACATGTAATTAATAACATATTTAATAACAGGTTAATTTAAAAAAAAATTCGCATGTAAAATAAGATCATACTAGAATTTTACTATATTTTCTAAGAAATATCTTTGGTTATTTAGTTTTGAAATTTCAAAATGTACATCCGAAGACACTAGTTTCTATTATTTATGCATCTGCATATTGCGTTATGTAGTGGCTAATCCACCAGGCCCCTATGAAAAAAAAAACATTTTTTTATAGAAAATCCGAAGTGGATTCAGAATCAAATGCATTTTTTTTACATTTAATATCACTTTCGTAGGTTCTCTGTGGCAATAAAAAGATAATGTCAAAGAACAATAATTAGTTTCTCAAGGGAAAAAACAATGAACGGTTTAGACTAGAGACAAATTTCATTCCTACTTCTTGCTTATTGGCAGTTTGTATCATATATGTAACTGTGTAAGCAATACTTGTATATTGTTGTATTATGCGGTAGAAATCAATTTTTCTTGTATAGAACCACATGTGTAATGTTTTTAGAGAGAAGGTAATATTTAAGTCTAATTTTCGAAAAAAATTGAATTGATCTCTCACGCGCTTTCAATTATCATTAATAGTGGTTCCTCACGTGGTCCTTCAATACCTTCTCAAATATCTCGCAAGCTAACTGTAACCGCTTGAAAAGTGTCTGTAAACTTCTTCTCATAATTATGTAAAATTTAATACTCAATTTTGTAAACTCATTTACTGAATTCTGCAAAAACTATCAACTTTGTATTATAGTTTGGTCCCAATAAATCCCCTAATTTAACTGCTTTAATCATGATCACTTGGACCACTTGTAGTACTTTGACCAGGACCACTGGAACCGTTTGTAGAAGTTCTCTAACAACTTTTAAAACTAAAAACTAAACCGGGACCACTTTACACCCTGAAAACTGTTTCTTTGAATCTTGTGAACCGATCTTTGAATTTTGTAAACATAACCAACATTAAATTTACAGAGTTATGTGATAAGATTACATAATTAAAAAAAATTGAAAAAAAAACATCTAGATGCATAATTAATTTTGTTTTTTGAAAACTAAAATCAAAAATTGAAAAAAATAAAATTTGAATCTTTTTTACCGATTTATAGTATTTAACGAACATATTTATAGAGTTATGTGATAATATTTACATAATTGAAATTAATTGAAAAAATGCAACTAGATGCAGATGTCATAAGGCTTGAGTGCTATGGACAGTATAATGTTATCCGTACTATGGTTTCAAAAATCTATCATATAGACTTCAAATTTTGATTTAAGTAGCTCAATAAATTAGTTATATAATAAACTTGTAGAATACTAATTTTTATTATTTTGAGAATTTTTTTCTTACTATTTTTTATAATTTATGAAATATGGCCAATAATGGCTAATCTGAAGACTGTTAGCAAGCAGCTTCCATATTTTTAATAGGTAGCCACATTTACACAGAAGTTTTAATTTCTGCAATTTAAAGTTTGTTTTTTTGAAGAAAAAAATAACAAAAAGTCGAGATTGGCTGCACATGCTTTCAAGTTTCAACCAATAAAAAAAGGGTCTTAATTATGCCATGCAAATAGAATAAAGGTAATAAAAGGTCTCAATTGGCTTATATAAGTGCATTTATTGTTACAATAGATTATAAATTCTGTTGAATGGTCTTTTCGAATCACAAATTTATTAGTACAAAATAGCTTCATCATTTTTGTTGTTGTCCAGAAACAGTGTAAAACAGTGTCTTTTCGAATCACAAATTTACTAGAAGCGTGCATGCACAGTGGAAAAGGTGTCATTCGTTATATAAAGAGAAATGAGTGAGTCTATGATACTATGTATATTACGATTTGTTACTGTGTTACAATTTTATATTTGAGTTTTTAAATCTTAACAGTCGATCTGAATGGTTCATCTTGTTCTCCATATTAATATGTGTTTGGAGACCAAACTTTACATTTTTTGAAATTTTTTTACTATTTTTTTAGATTTATTGAAAATCACTGTTTTTGGACGGTCTAGAATTTTCAGATCAAGTGATTTTCTAAATATCTAAAAAAATAGTCAATTTTTTTCAAAAAATGTGAAATTTGGTCTCCAAACACATATTAATATGGAGAACAAGATGAACGGTTCGGATCGACCGTTAGGATTTGAAAACTCAAATATAAAACTGTAGCACAGTAACAACCCGTAATATGCATTGTACCATAGACTCACTCAAGAGAAATCACATAAACAGTGCCTTTTGATTAAATTCTCTGTTACAGTGTAATTCGCCTACGGACTTTGAATGACAAAAAATAAAAAATAAAAAACCATATAAACAGTGAACTAAAAAATGATTCTAGAACTGTGCCAAAAAAATAAAGGAAATCTGAACAACATTTAGTTGGCTGAGCGAAAAAAAAAATTATCTGAGTTGTGAGGGGAAACTAGACTAAAAAGGGCATTTTCTTTTATTCAAAATAGAGCAAGAGCCCAATTACCTAAAAAGTTTTTCATAATAAAATAGTTATACTAATTTTCTCACTACTGTCCCTTCTTTTTCTCGGCACTCTCTCTCCTCAATATTAATTTCCTTAACAACTTTTATCCTCCCATTTATTCCGCTAATAATTTCTATTTATCCTCGCATTAAATTAGACTGTCATTTAATAACAATCTCTGCATTAATTATGCTGTCATCTAATAACAATCCCCGTATTAATTATATTGTCCTCAAATAACAATTCCTGCATTAATTATACTTTCCTTTAATAACAATTTTCGCTAATATAAAATATTTATCCATATAACATAAAGTATTTATGCATGTAATATAAAGTACTTATCCATATAACATAAAGTTCCATCATTATACTTGAGAAGCATTTATCATTGATGTTTTACTAAAAATTGCAGCTATGTAGGTGAAAAATTTATTCATTTAACATAACGTGTATATATAGAGAGAGAGAGAGAGAGAGAGAGAGAAAGAGAGAGAGACTAATATGCATTCAGTAGCATATGAGCTGATATGCACACAGTCCAAATTTGAAATTTTAAAATTCAAAAAATTGATTTGAACCATTCATCTTGTTATCCATATTAATATGTTCTTGGAGACCAAATTTTACATTTTTCTGAATTTTTTTACTATTTATTAAGCCACTTTGAAAATTGCTGATCCAACGGTGGCTGCAGATTTTACTGTTTTGTTAAGCCACTGCTGGATCAACAATTTTCAAAGTGGCTTAATAAATAGTAAAGAAAATTCAGAAAAATATAAAATTTGGTCTCCGAGCACATACATATTAATATGAAGAACAAGATGAACGGTTCAGATCGACCTTTTGAATTTTGAAATTTCAAATTTAGACCGTATGCATATCGGCTCATATGCTACCGAATACATATTAGTTAGTGTCTCTCTCTCTCTCTCTCTCTCTCTCTCTATATATATATATATATATATATATATATATATATATATATATATATATATATATATATATAGGAATATATAGGAATATGCTAGCATGCTATGCATAGCATAGAACCTCTCCATGCAACGGCCTGGATTTCGAGTTTTCAAAATCTTAATGGTCGATCTGAACCGTTCATCTTATTCTCCATATTAATATGTGTTTGGAGACCAAATTTTATATTTTTTGAATATTTTTACTATTTTTTAGATTTATTGAAAATCGCTGTTTTCAGCAAATCTGTACCATAAAAAAACAACGATTTTCAATAAATCTAAAGAAATAGTAAACGAATTTCAAAAAATGTAAAATTTGGTCTCCAAACACATATTAATACGGAGAACAAGATGAACGGTTCGGATCGACCATTAGAATTTTGAAAACTCAAAATCCAAGCCGTTGCATAGAGGGGTTCTATGCTATGCATGACAGCATGTTCCTATATATATATATATATATATATCTTCCCTTTCTAACTTACGTGGAAAGAAAAATTAATATACCGGTAGGAGACCAATCAAGGGACCATATAAATGCTTATATTTGACTAGTAATCATACGCTCTTGTTTTCTATATACTTTGCCGTGTTCATTCTCAGCCGTTGCTATTTATACAATGACACAACAGGTAGGATTCAAGGGCATCATGCCCCACACTTATCAATCTTTGACATTGATGCACAGCGGTTACACGCTGACCGTGATGTCTTTTTCATGAAGGAGAGAATTAATGGTATGTAGTATGTACCGCAAGATATTAAGTTGCAATTAATTCGGAGAATTTTTATAATACGTTGACATGACTATAAAAGATATCGATACTATAGGTAGTGATCTCTATACCTAGTTTATCAAAAAATATATATATATTGAAGTTATGAGAATTAATAAAATATTTTGTGGTGACTGAGGCTATGTTCATAGCACATATATATATTAGTCTGTACTGTAAATTAATATTTTTTATTTTTAAAGTTCAAAAAATCAATCTAAACAATTCAACACAATCTCCATACAAAAATATACTTGCAAAAAATATTATATTTTCTAAATTTTTTTACTAACATTTTAGATATGTAGAAAACCACAAATTTTCTACCGAGCTATTAAAAAATATTTCAAAATAAATATATTAATCCCTAGTATGGACCAATATGCGCTAGCCTCACTCAAATATACTTTTGCATAAAGATGTAGTAGAGTTTTTTTTTTTAATTTATAAAAAAGAGGGAGAAGGATCGCCTGTCCTTTATTCAAATAAACAATACATGCTAATTAAATAAACAATTAATTGCAGATTTAAATCGATCAATTAATTTTTACTGAGTACAGAAAATTATTATTTTTTGTTTTGTATAAAAAAGGAAAGAAAATTGTAGATCTGTGCTTTAACCAAATCAATAATATTTTTTTTTTTTGTAAATTGAGAATTACGTTATGCACAGTTGCAGAACTATACCTTTTATGTCAGATAAATTTAATTGAAATTTTAAAACTGACCATGAGCTCTTTTCTTTAATTTAAGAAATTCTTATTTGAAATTAGAAAAAAAGAAAATCTGTGTCATGATATTTGTGAGCATCAATCAACACCCTAGGTCAGATGTTAAAAATAGAAATATCTATTAATGAAGCAATTAATTGAAATCAACACAATAGCTTGTCAGGTTGTATATATATACTTATCAAGTTATTATTAAAGTACAAGGATCACAACCATTTCTCACTTGAGTATATGTATATATATATATATAGTATATACTATATGTTATTCAGCCATCAGTTATTTTCAAGACCAAATTTGGTAATTTGGTCCACACTAACCTAACTTTTCAACCCTAAAACATTGTATGAAGACACCACTAGTATATAGACTATCAAATCATATTCTAATTAAGCTTGAGAAGAAGAGGCTAATTTTCAAAATAGGTGGAAATTGGATCTCCTTCTACCCCATGAAAGGGGCCCATTACCCCTTGGGGCTCTTCAATTGTCTCCCAAAGACCTAGTTCTCTCTCCAACTTCTCTAACCAATCGCCTCTTTCGTTTAATTCCCTCTCTGTCTCTGGATTTAACACATCTTGATCTATGTTACATGACTGATCACCACCACTGCTTAGATGCTCAAGCATGTCCCAAATTTCTGGTTCCATCGTAAATTCCGGTATCTCTAATGTTTGTATCACTTCAGAAGAAGAAGAACAATTAGGAGATAATATCATAGGTATTGTATCCATGTTCATTTGCCATATGCTATTTTTCACTGCCATATTGGGTTCAATGAGAGGAGGTACACTGGTCAAGTCTGAGACAGGTTCAGAAGGATTATCGTTCTTTCCGGTGGAAGAATCAGTCGTGTATTTGCTCGAGTGATCATCAGATTGCTCAGCCTCACTCTTTGACATCTGGTTGTCAGAGATGTAGTCAGTTATAGTTGATGAAGATGGTTTCTGGATTTCTCCGGACTTATTTTTGGTTTCGTTTGCACCCATCTTTTCTAATTTCTTCTTCAAATGTGTGTTCCATACATTCTTGATCTCATTATCTGTTCTGCCAGGTAGGCAGGATGCAATCTTCGACCATCTTTTATCAAATAAAACATGAATAAGAAAAAATTTCAATGACACTTAATAAAGAAAATCAAGTCGATAATGACGGTGAACAAGAGTTGCCAACTAAAAGTGAAAACACTGCTAGCAATTACTATATATAACCCAAATCAATTATGGTTTTCTGGTAATTAACAATGATGTTTAACAATATTTGATCCACAAGTGTTATATCAATGACAATTAAGGATTACATTTGCATGCTTCAACAAGGTGTAACAAAAAGTATAAGTTTGGAGGCATCTTTCTGATTCTTTTAGTTTTATAATTGGTTGGTCTGAAACGTCCCCTTCAAATGAAACTACCAAAAGAGAAGTGTTAATCTTGGATTTAGATTTTTAATTACTTGTTTCCGAGTAACTTGTGTAGTCTTATAACCGTCTCCTCTTCTTCATCGGTGAAATTGCCGCGCTTTATGTCAGGACGTAGGTAGTTGATCCATCGCAGTCTACAACTCTTCCCGCATCGAAGCAAACCTTCAAAGAAATTCTCAAAATTTGTCACTATGCAATTACATTTCTCTATTGCATTGCCTACTTGTTATGAACACTTTACAACAGTAAGAACCATCACTGATGACACTTTACAACCATTACTGATCATTATATATTCTGTGCTAGTGGAAGTTGGAGAGGGAGAGAAAGAGAGATCAGTATTAGAGAGAGAAACCTGCTTGTTTAGGCAGAGCGCGCCAGTTAGCATGACCGTACTTCTGGATGTAAGCTATGAGGCGCAAATCCTCCTCCGGTGTCCATGATCCCCTGTTTAAGCCGATCTTTGCGCAACACGGCGCTCTCCCTCTCCCCATTTGTTGCAAATCTTCTTTCTTCCTTTCTGTCAAAATATGTTTGGAATAATAAGCATCATGTAGCTAATTAATAGGAAGAGTAAATAGAGGACATGGGTTTATATATAGGTGATAATAGGTGATAAGGAGAGTCTTAATTGAGGTGACATATTTGATAGTAGCTCTTTCACCAACCAATTATTAGCGTCTAACTTTTACGGTGTGTGTTTTGTGTAGACTCGCTCATGCACTGTTCCTCTCTCTTGAAAATTATGTCTTACTTGCACCAAATTACCGGCCTATTAAACAAGGACGACTGAACTACGAGACATATATATATATATATGAGGCTTGCATCTCTTCTACGGTTAGATTAACAGTATTTTTAAGATTTGGTTGAAGAGATTAGAGATCGTCCATAGACGGGGTTAAATATTTTGACAGAGCGCGCAGTTGTCAATTTTTTGACTTTATTGTATTTTGTATTATGTGGACAAATTTGTTCTTACTGAACTTTTTCTAGATGGTATATATTCTACGTGAACCGTGAATCTAGAACTGTGTACAATTTATTGACACTTTTGCAAATTATGCGTTAGCTCTTACACGTGCGGTTGTAAGAGCTAATAGTGTATCCTTGTTACTGGAGGTAATTAATGATGGATAAAAATATTAACAATATTATTGTAACTTTATGTAGTACACGAGTCATATATATTTTTCAGAATATCAATGAATATATATATATATATTCCTTCCCGTGTGTACAAGAATTGAATTTACTTACAACATACATAATTTAGTAATTTTTTTCATACTAATTTCAGAGTGTTTTTATTCCTGCTATTTCACACTGAGGTATCAAAAATAATTAATTTTTAGGATAGATAAATTTGTGATTGCTAACAATATTTATTCCTGAAATTAATGTACTTGTAAAGTCTGATGTGAGACTTTTAGACAAAGTACTAATATATTAGCAATTATTTCAAATTCTACAATTGAAATTGCAATTTTGTAAGGTTCTAAATAGTGATTATCACGTTATTGCGGAAAGACTAAAATGCTATAGCGTCGAAAATGACTGTTATAACTTTTAAGGTCTGAAAAATCTATAACACATATATAGTCTATTTAGAACCCTGCAATTTTTTTTTTCTTTTGCAAGTGGGATGTAAATGCTCTTATAATATGACACAAAGGCATGATAATATAATTTGTGAATTGGTTATAAAAACTTAAACTAACAATAAATTTAAAATATTTGAAAGTCCATTTTAATCTAGCAAATGGAATACTAGTAGTAGTTCCTGGTATAAACACAGAATGACATAATCGGAGCACATTAATTATGTCATTCTGTATTTTTCTATATATATACTAATAAATTTAATATTTACATTCATATCTTTTAAATTGTGATATAGACTTGACACTTCAGTTTATATTTAGCAATATAAGATTTGCTAATAATTAATATGCTCGCTCTAGATAATGAATAATAATAAGAAAACGAAATTATTCAAGATGATCAGCAAAATTGTCGTTTCCATGCATGTAGCAATTCAACAAAGTTTCAGCAGAAATAACTTTTTTGTTTATCTAAATCGAAATATATCTACAATCAGAAATGAGAAGCGTTCTTGAGTTTCTACAGAAAAAGTGAAAAACTTAAAAAAAAAAAAGTGTGAACAGAACACATTTCATGTCCATTTAGAAGACAATTACCTGCAAAATAAGAAATTAATTATATATGCGTTTCTTGTCTGTGATTAGGAAGTATATATAACTAAAACAGTATCCGCGAGAATAAAAAAATAGTATTGCTGAAGATACACTAACAAAAGCGTACTATATATGAGTGTATCGGTATTACCGACAAAAGTATCAATAACGATAATGTTGATAAAAATCACTTTTACCATCGCAGGTACTGTCCTATAATATATATATATTATAGCTTGTAGTATGGAGCATGCACACTTAACACCAATCATTTTGGATTACCACAACTAATTAATATTGGCACGATGGTAAGGATCATGGTGCTGTCAGTAATAATGGGTTTTAATTAATTAGTACTAACCAACACTAGCCAGTCAGAAATAGGGCAAGGTCCTGATCATGAGTCACTTGACATAAACTACAACCTAATTAGTGTTGTCAAAATGAATACATGTATTTAAAAAGTTTTATTCAGTTCGAAAGCACACCAAATAATTATTTTTAAATAAGAAGAGAAATATGTGACACCAAAGCATGAAATTTGATTGAACGGATAAAAAAACGCAATGATATGGTATGACTAAAAGTCTTAGGGTATGTTTGGATGCACTGAGAATAGCACTATTTTTAGAATAGCAGTGCTATTTTATTCTAGATTTCATTCAAATAATATCAAACGTCAGTCAGAACAGTCTTGTTTGGCTAACCCAACAAATAATTGGAATAGCGTGAATAGGCTCTTCAATAGTAGCTATTCTCAGTTTCTATTCTAAAGAGTACATCCAAACAACTTTTTAGCTATTCTGAATAGCTTTGAGTTAGCACCATTCTCAAATAGTAGCTATTCTAGCTATTCTCAATAGTTGCTATTCTAGCTATTCTATTCTAGAGTGCATTCAAATGTACCTTAGAGATTTAACTCTGTTTAGACAAAATTTCGACACATTTTTTTTTTAATGTTAATGACTTGTATAATGCAAAAAAAAAATATGACAAGTTGTACAAAAGTTCCTGAAAAAAATAAATAAAACAATTAATAAGATGTTGTGCTTTTAAAAAATATTAAATAGATATATTTTTTTCGAATTATTAACAAAATGTCTACGTAAAATAAAAAATTTTCTCTTCTTCCCGCTACTTCGAGATCTGAGAATGTAATATTCAAAAATTATTATAAAAGAAAGAATATGTTTTTTTTTAATTAGTGGCTATAAATACATACTAATAATTTTATTGATAAAAATATAATTACAACAATTCAAATGACTCTCATTTCAAAATCTACTTCTTTATTCTCATTAAATCATCTAAACTACTGATCTATTACTCTAATCATACTTATCTACACTATTAATTACTCTATTACGTTATTTCTCATCTCTTTCGGTGATCAGATCTGCTATCGTCCGACAACTGTTACGCTCTGACAATCGAGTCTGCTCACTATTATACTCCAATCGAAATGAGAGTAAAGGCTCTTAAGTTTTGAGCTCCAATGATACTACGTTGTCGACTCCGGTATACTTTGCTCACTCCCCTCTCTCTCATTCTCCTTTTTGCTCGAGATAGAATCGAGCAAGAGAAAAGATGTTGTTATGTTAGAAGTGAGTCTTAGAGGAAGCGAGAAGAGAAGAATTTGAAGGGCGAGACGGAGAGAGGGAGCTGGAACCGAATCACTTACCTCCTGTGGGCAGAAAATTTTTGTCACTAAAGTTACTGACACGTGGATTTAAAGTGAATTTTGTCACTTAAATATTGGATATAGTTTTGCCTCAAAATCTACATTGGACCCACGTGTTAATGACTTTAGGAGCAAAATTTATTGCCCACATGGAGATAGAAGATTTGGTTTTGAGAGAACTCTAGTGTATACGAATCGATTTTTAAATCGCCTCAACAAAAGAACAAAAACCGAGAACTCTCCTACACTGTGAAGGTTATGTCAATCCAAAAGAAACGAAATGAAAAATAAAACTCCTTATTCTTCTATCCGGAAAATCCATTTATTATTTTATCTGAAAATATAATTTTGAATTCAGCTTTTATAAAATAATAAAAAGCTACAGGGCTCATTTCCTTAACTGGTGGCCGGTTCGCCGCATACGCCGTAAATGGTCCTTCACACGACCACCATAATTTAAGATTTAAGAACATAACAATCTATATATTTTGTGTACATGTTTAAACAATCTAAATAATTTGGTAATATAGAAGATAACAATATTTTTTGTGTAATCAAATATGGATATGACATTGTGGCCACTACTTTTATTAAAAAACAAAATTTCACTTCTAAACTACTCACATCTAATAAAACAAGAAAAACAGTAATTAATATTGTACATCTTTTTTTATTAATAATATGTGATAATAATGTGTTGTTCATATTTTATACTAATAGGTGTTGAAACATAGTAACATATATATAGTGAAAATATCATTGGATAATTTTATTATTTGGTTATCACTTGTTAATTAAGTTAAGCTATTTTTACATTTTTGTTCTTAATTACTAATTAGTAAAAAAATATATATATAGAATGCTACAAATACACTGCCACAGAAAACCAATGGCAACTGTTCCGAAAGAGAAAAAAGGAAAAAAGCGAAAAGATAGGTAGCTCCAATGTCGTCCACATTTATAGGTACCACATAATTAAAAAAGAGTCAAGGTTTGGAGTCTCATAGCGATAGGCCATAGCATAGTCATAACAAGTAACGGAGTCGACTACGGTGCTATGCACAGTATAGATGACCTCTATGTAATGGCTTCATATTTGAGTTTTCAAAATTTTAATGGTCAATCCAAATCATTCAACATGTTCTCTATATGAATATGTAGTTGCAAACCAAATTCATTTTTTAGAATTTTTTTACTATTTTTTTAGATATGTAGAAAATCACTTGATTTGAATGGTGCAAAGTTTTCAGATTAAGTGATTTTCTATCTATCTAAAAAATAGTAAAAATATTCTAAAAAAATGTAAAATTTGGTAAACAAGTACATATTCATATGAAGATCATGTTGAACAGTTCAAATTGACTGTTAGAATTAAAAAAAACTTCAAATATTGAGTTATTGTACGGAAATCCTCTATGCTACTCATAGCATATTAGCATTTTCCACAATTAACAATTCATATTGTGGCCTATGTGAACATAAAAGTCATATATAAACAACAACATACAAAAAAAATTGATTTATTGGTCATTAAAAGTGACATGTCAAAAGTTAGGTAGAATGAGGTTAAAAGGCATTAATTCCAAATTAGTGGATATCGCAACCAATTCCGAATTTTTTATTTATATCATATTAAAAAAAAAAATCCAAAACACCTCAAATTATGGAGATTTCAAAAAATATCAAGACTTCCAAGTCAATTTGCAGTTTTATTCTTGAAGAGCCGCATATTGGCTTAGAGACTCCTCAAAAATCTAAATATATTTAATTCTATAATGCATTTTTTAGTTTTTGGGAGACCATCAAACTAATATGTAGACCTCAAGAATGAGACCGCAGATTAACTTAGAAACCCTGGTATTTTCCGAAATTCTCCCAAAAACATGGTTTTTTTTTTTTTGAATATGGTATAAATAAAATTTCGGCAACCAATGACTTTAAATGTGCAAATTTTAGCTTGGTATATACGGCCATTTTTATTAATATCCAAAAAAAAATAGATAATTTTAAAAATAACCTTGTTTTTTTTTTTTTTATTAATGCCCTAACCGCTTGGAAGCGGAGCGGGCCAATATCAACACCAAACCGCCCATATAGTGGGCGGTCCACTGTTTTTTTTTTTTTAAAAACAGAAATTTTTTATTTTTTTTATTGAAATATTAGAAATGTTGAATATATTTCTTTAGAAATAGATGTAATAAAATATAATTTGATTTATTAGAAAGACTACAACAAATAACCCGGATCAATATTTTTCAGGCCGGATTTTTCGCGGCTGTAAGAAAAATTAATATATCTCTTTATGTGTTATTGGACAAAAATAAAAATGCTTAGATTCTGAGTTATTGATCCCGGTTCAAAAGTCACTTCTATGTAATATAGAAATTATTGTGATCCTTCTAGGAAATTTAATTTATAGAAAGGTGTATCTATTTTGAGAATTCTTTTTTAATAACAAATATTAAATAACTTAATTTTTTTATTTTTTTTCAAAAATAAATGCAACTTTTCATAAATTAAATGTTCTAGAAAAATTACAATATTTTCTAGATTACATAGAAGTGACTTTTGAACCGGGATCAATAACTCAGAATCTAAGCATTTTTATTTTTTTCCAATAACACATAAAGAAATATATTAATTTTTTTTACAGCCGCGAAAAATCCGGCTTGAAAATATTGATCCGGGTTATCTGTTGCAGTCTTTCTAATAAATCAAATTATATTGTATTTCATCTATTTTTAAAGAAATATATTTAACATTTCTAATATTTCAATATAAAAAATTAAAAAAATTAAAAAATAAATATTTTTTTAAAAATAAAAAAAAAATAAAAATAAAAAATAAAAAATAAGACAACCGCCCCTGTCAGGTGCGGGTTGTGTGGTTTTTTTTATTTTTTTTTATTTTTAAAAAATATTAATTTTTTAATTTTTTAAATTTTTTGTATTGAAATATTAGAAATGTTAAATATATTTCTTTAAAAATAGATGGAATACAATATAATTTGATTTATTTGAAAGACTGCAACAGATAACCCGGATCAATATTTTCAGGGTGGATTTTTCGCGGCTGTAAAAAAAATTAATATATTTCTTTATGTGTTATTGGAAAAAAATAAAAATGCTTAGATTCTGAGTTATTGATCCCGGTTCAAAAGTCACTTCTATGTAATCTAGAAAATATTGTAATTTTTCTAGAACATTTAATTTATGAAAAGTTGCATTTATTTTTGAAAAAAAATAAAAAAATTAAGTTATTTAATATTTGTTATTAAAAAATAATTCTCAAAATAGATACACCTTTCTATAAATTAAATTTCCTAGAAGGATCACAATATTTTCTAGATTACATAGAAGTGACTTTTGAACCGGGATCAATAACTCAGAATCTAAGCATTTTTATTTTTGTCCAATAACACATAAAGAGATATATTAATTTTTCTTACAGCCGCGAAAAATCCGGCCTGAAAAATATTGATCCGGGTTATTTGTTGTAGTCTTTCTAATAAATCAAATTATATTTTATTACATCTATTTCTAAAGAAATATATTCAACATTTCTAATATTTCAATAAAAAAAATTTCTGTTTTTTTTAAAAAAAAAACTTATAAAAAAAAAAAAAAGTGGACCGCCCACTATATGGGCGGTTTGGTGTTGATATTGGCCCGCTCCGCTTCCAAGCGGTTAGGGCATTAATAAAAAAAAAAAAAAACGAGGTTATTTTTAAAATTATCTATTTTTTTTGGGATATTAATAAAAATGGCCGTGGTATATACAAAGAGGCTGGCGGTATCCATTTGTTTATCAAAATGAACCGGGAGAAATAATTAAAGATGCGAAAAAGGGAAAATAATGTCTAGGAATTTTCTCAAATTAGTAAGTATATCGAGATGAAGTACTTTTGTATTAATCAACTTATTAATTTTTAATGGAGAAATTTCAAAATTATTATAGTTTTGGGAGGGGACAGAGCCTGATTTGGCTTCACGTAGCGCATCAGTTATATATTTTTCATTTTTCTACTAGTCATGTGTTGCGTGTAATCAAAATAGGTTTGTCAATATCGTTACACTTGTTTGAGTTGGCAGGCTGTAACTCAGCAAGAAGTTTGAAGGAACTACTATAACTAAATTGGTAGTTTTAATTTCAAATTTAATCAGATGAGTTCTAAATTCAATTTATATCGCTGCAAGTAATTAATATGTTTTACGAACAATAAATTTATGTGTGAAAATTTTAAATATTCAAATTCATTTAGTTTAAAGTTACATGGTACTGAAATGAAGATTTGAATTTTTTTAATATATATTTATATTTTTTATTATTATTTGGTATCGTTTTATTTTATACTAAATAAATTTAGAAAATTATAAATTTGACAAGTAAAAATATCACTTATGATAATCGATTTGGATTCGTTTTGATAGTCTCTATCTGGTATATACGATGCTAAATTATTCCTAATCATTAAAATAAGAAATTGGGTTTTCAATAGTCTCTGGTTCAATTATCAACTGGAACTTTGTTGTAATTTTCAATGGAATTTGACATTGCAATTTTCAAACTTCACCTTTCCATAATTTAAATCGACTTTAATTTGGTGACTTGGTCAAACTTAACTGAAAGTGATTCCAACTTCGAGGGGACAGAATTATTTTTCATATCCGCATTTTTAAAAGACAAATAATCTTAATATTCTATATTCCAATAATGATAAAAATACACATGCAATCAATAGTCTTAATTAATTGACTGCAAGCATCTAGCTAGAATGAGAGATTTTTATTTTTTTTTCAAAATATGAAATAAAGAAGCAGACCAGAAAGTACATATCCAAACTTTTTTTTTTTTTTTACAAATAATATTGTCAATTTTTTAAAATTAAAATTTTATGTCATTCTTTTGGAAATACATAATAGACAAATGAAAAATAATTCTCATATGAATATATGGAAAAAAAAAAAGTACGCCAGCAACATGCACAATTTCCAAGCAATTTTCTTTGTAAACGTATCTGACACGGATACGTACTTACGTGTCTTACATAGACATGATACATCTCCCATTGTGATCTTGTTACTGTTACATAGAATTTGGACCAGATTAATAACATATAGTTCAGTTAGCAGTGCTCAATAAAAGCTCAGTATGAATTCGGATCAACGGTGGTGCTCTTTGTATTGTATTTAATTCGTGGAAATGCTGTCTTTCGAAACGGTGATTAGGACACGTCCACTGGAAAAGAAAAGTAAAGCAGTTATATTTAAATTATGAATAATTATATTGATTTCCTCATCCCTGTCATTCCATTTAACCTCGTACCATCTCTCTTCAAATTAACTCACTGAACTGTCTTTTATCTCCGCATTAATTTCTCTAAGAATTTTCATTTATCCCCTGCATTAATTACTGCCCTTTAATAACAATCACCGCATTAATTAACAATCCCCACATTAATTATACTGTCCTCTAATAGCAATA
This sequence comes from Carex pumila, assembly GCA_033356055.1. Lineage (NCBI taxonomy): Eukaryota > Viridiplantae > Streptophyta > Magnoliopsida > Poales > Cyperaceae > Carex > Carex pumila. Next base: position 83,332 of record JARJHM010000813.1, read on the forward strand.
CCCCCATTAATTATACTATCATTTAATAACAATTTCTGCTAATAAATATTTATCTATTTATTGATGTTCAAGAAAGTATTTATCATTGTTCTGACAAAGTATTTATTCTTATGTCTGAGAAGTATTTATCATTGTTCCTGACATGATAATACTTTGATTTGATTAAACATTACTTATTGACAAGTTAAAGAAAATATTTATCATTGTTCTGACAAGTATTTACGATTATATATGGGAAGTATTTATCATTGTCACAGATGTTTTACTGTAAGTTGCAATTATGTCTGAGAAGTATTTATCCATGTAACATAAAATATTTATCATTATGTCTGAGAAATATTTATAATTGATATTTTACTGAAAGTTGCAATTATGTCTGATAAGTATTTATCCATATAACATATAGTATTTATCAATGTATCATTAAGTATTTATCTTATGTCTGAGAAGTATTTATCATTGATATTGTACTGAAAGTTGCAATTATGTCTAATAAGTTTTTATCCATGTAACATAAAGTATTTATCCTTATGTCTGAGAAGTATTTATCATTGGGTGAGGAGATGGTTTATTTAATGGTCCCCAGTTGTGCGGGGACAATTCAGAAAAAAAGAAAAATTTGTGCGGGGATAAATGACAAGTATTTACGAGGGGATTGTTTATTTAATGGTCCTCAGTTGTGTGGGGATGATTAAAAAATTTTTTTTTATGCGAGGACAACTAATGGATTGATTTATTCTTTTCTAAATAGAGATCATTCTATATGATTAACACTTTGCAAATCCATGATAAATACTTTGATGCTTCAAGTTAAATACTAACAGTGTCTGCGGAGTATTAATTATTGAGCGGTCCCCCCATGATATTTTTGGCAGTTTGTGCGGGGTTTTTTGCGAAGATAGACCTGCGGAGATTGTTATGAGGATCCTTAAATTTTTTAGTAAAAGTGATGTTGATTCTGATTAAAAAAAGAAAGAAAAAGTATAAATAATCAAGTGGCTTAACTTAGGTAGAAGAGGATAATTTATTGACTAATTTTCAAGCTAATTAAGTCGTCTTAGAATAGTACAAATAATAGTAAAAACATTTGTACCTATTTTAAAAAATAATTTTGAACCATCTAAAAACAATAATTTTATATCTATTTTAAAAAATAGTAAAAAAATTTTCAAAAAAAATATAAAATTTATTCTCCAATTATATTTTAACGTGGATGTCATGTTGAGCGGTTCAGATCGTCTATTTAAATTTTGAAATTGAAAATAAAGATGTTGGAATACGATTGGAACATGAAATAATGAATCATTTGAGCCTTCCTAATATCAATTAATAAAGTTTGTATTGTACTTTCAAGATAATTTCAATGTAGCTTGTACTTTTTCTCTGAACTCAACAATATAATATGCAATTTGTAAAAACAATCTAATACATAGTCAATAAAAGTAATAAAAAATCAAGATAATTTCAATGTAGCTTCTACTTTTTCTCTGAACTCAACAATATTATATGAAATTTATAAAAACAACCTAATACATAGTCAATAAAAGTAATAAAAAAATCAAGATAATTTCAATGTAGCTTGTACTTTTTCTCTGAACTCAACAATATAATATGAAATTTATAAAAACAACCTAATACATAGCCCCGATTTTTTTATTTTTGTCCAAAAATTAAATTGATTTTCAAAAATTAACCGAATCGGATTTGAATTTTCAAATCTATCCAAACTGGTTAACCGTTAACCGGACCAGCACAAAGAAACCGGTTATCTGTTAACCGGAAAGATGGACACGGGTTCGGTTAGCTGTGAACCGGACTCACTTGGTTCGGTTAGCTATCAACCGGAAAGACTGGTCCGGTTATTGGTTAACCGAACCCAGCCTTTTTTTTTTTTTTTTTTTTAACGTGTGGGGGTGGGGATCATGCAGGGGTTTTGACACGTGGCTGTTAATCCTCGGTCCGGTTATTGGTTAACCGAACCCAGCCTTTTTTTTTTTTTTTTTTTTTTTTAACGCGTGGGGGTGGGGGTCATGCAGGGGTTTTGACACGTGGCTGTTAATCCTCGGTCCGGTTATTGGTTAACCGAACCCAGCCTTTTTTTTTTTTTTTTTTTTTTTAACGCGTGGGGGTCATGCAGGGGTTTTGACACGTGGCTGTTAATCCTCGGTCCGGTTATTGGTAAACCGAACCCATATTTATTTATTTATTTATTTTTTTACGTGGGGGTCATGCAAACTGGGGTGACGACACGTGGCTAACAGGTCGCTGCTGAATTTAATTCCAATTTGAGTGTGGCATTTCATTTCTGGTTTGCATCAGTGCGGGAAGAAGAGCAGAGAAGAGAAAGATTTCAGCGATTAATCAGGTTTTTTTTTTTGAAAAAATATTAAAATTGTTTGTGATATTAATTAGAATAGTTTAGAATATTGATTAGATTGTTTAAAATCATGGAATATTGATTAGATTGTTTAGAATCATGAAATATTGTTTGGATTGTTTAGATTGTTTAGATTCTTGAAATTATTTCGAATATTGTTTAAGATTGTTTGGAAAATTATTTGGAAATATATTTCAAATATTTATTTGAAATATTATTTGGAATATTGTTTGGAATATTGAAAGATTGTTTAGAATTTGTTTGGAATATTATTTGGAATATTGTTTTGATTATTTTGAAATTGTTTAGTTCCGTTTAGAAAAATTTAAAATAGTAGCCTGAATAATTTAGAAAGTTGCAAAATAGTGTAGAATAATTTAGAAAAGTTTCAAAATAGTGTAGAATAATTTAGGAAGTTCCAAAATTGTGTAGATTAATTTAGAAAATTTTAAAGTGGTGCCCAAAATAATTTAGAAACTTCCAAAATAGTATAGAATAATTTAGAAAAGTTCCAAAATAGTTTAGAGTAATTTGTAAAATCCCAAAATGGTGAAAAATAATTTAGAAAGTTCCAAAATAGAGTAATTTGAAAAATTCAAAAATGGTGAAAAATAATTTAGAAAGTTCAAAATAGTTTAGAATAATTTAGAAAAGTTCCAAAATGGTTTAGAGTAATTTGTAAAATTCCAAAATGGTGAAAAAATAATTGAGAAACTCCCAAAATAGCGTAGAAAAATTTAGAAAAATTTCAAAATGGTTTAGAGTAATTAGTTATTTGTAAAATTTCAAAATGGTGAAAAATAATTTAGGAAGTTGTAAAATAGTGTAGAATAATTTATAAAATTTTAAAGTGGTGCCCGAATAATTTAGAAAGTTCCAAAATAGTCGATAATAATTTAGAAAAGTTCAAAAACGGTCTAGAATAATTTAGAAAATTTTAAAATAGTGTAAAATAGTTTAAATGATTTAGGTAAGCTAAATTGGTTTAGAAATAATTAGAAACATCCAAAACGGTTTAGATTAGTTTAAAATTTTTGAAAATAATGAATTAACTTTGAATTAATTTTGTAGCATGGCAGACGAAATCAATAATGAAGTACCTATGGTGCGGGATACTTTTAGTGATCTGTTGTGGATACCGCATACCAGTCACAGGGTGTGTCAGGCTTCTGAGGAGGTAAGCAATTACTTATTTCTTTTTTTCTGACTTGTTCAGAAATATCATCTTGTTTTAATTTCTAATTTTTATTTTTGGTAATGTAGAAAAAGGAGGTTATAAACATGAAGCACTACCGTTGCATGACCGCGTACCATGCTGCATACGCGCCATTCTTGATTCGATTGGGTTTATACCAGATTGCATGCATGCCTCACAAAAAAATCGATGCGGCGCTGATACACGGACTTGTGGAGCGGTGGCGTCCCGAGACACACACCTTTCATCTTCCCTTCGGAGAGATGACAGGTATTAACTTCGAAACTATTTCAAATAAATATGTTCTTTTTGATAATTTACTGACAATTCAAATGAAGAAATTTATATTTTTTAATTTGATAAATTATAGTTACTTTGGAGGACGTCAGCTGTTTATGGGGTTTGCCCATTACGGGAGTCCCAGTGACGGGGAGTACAGACGGGAGGAATGCAAAAGGCAGGCTCTTCGAATTGTTAGGAATCAAAGAGCATGAGCAGAGTGATCTTTTGAAAAAACGGGGGTCTGAGAGAAATGAAAAAAGCATGGAGTTCACTTTCCTGAAATCTAAGTTTCGGGAACGATTTGATAAGCTACCGGTAAAGCGCGACGAGCAGACGCTGAAGTGGTAAGTATATATATATATATATATATATATATCAATTTATTTCATTCTTTAGCCTATCAATAATGTACTCACCTTGTCTTGAATTTTGCTAGGTTTGTCCGTGCATATATCTTGGACCTGATGTCGTCCAGTTTGTACCCAGACAGTGGCGGAGACGGGATACCGTTGTGGTATCTCGAACTAATTGTGGATTTGGACACGCCGGTACAATACAATTGGGGTGGAGCGGTTCTTGCATATCTGTATCGGCATCTATGTGTCGCTACCGAGCCCGGGAGAGGATCTATGAATGGTCCGTTGATGCTTCTGCAGCACTGGTCATGGACCCGCTTTCCAGTTCTCCGGCCTGAGCCGCAAACGGTTAACCGAACCGAAGGGTTCGCTAAACGGTTAACCGAACCGAATGGTCCGGTTAACCGTTAACCGGAAATTTGGTCCGGTTAACCGTTAACCGGTTTGGATAGATTTGAAAATTCAAATCCGGTTCGGTTAATTTTTGAAAATCAATTTAATTTTTGAATAAAAATAAAAAAATCGGTACATAGCCAATAACAGTAATAAAAAACAGGGGCGGTACCAAGGTGGTGCGAGCAGGGATCAGGTACCCCCCATAAAATCTGATTTTTTTATCGGATCTACTATGCATCAAAGAAGTAATGTCCATGTGGCATCTCCGAAACTTATCAAATAAAAGCAGCCTGGTTCCGCCTCTGATAAAAAATAAAATAAAATGGCATATAATGTAATAAGACATTTAAATAAACACATAATAGTAGATACTACAACAACATTACACATACAAAAAACTACATTTACAATGTAAGCAATATTAACAATAATAGATACTAAAAAATTATTATACATAAAGATTAAACAACATACATAAACAACACAATATACTGAAATATACACTTAATTCTCATTTCAAATTTTAGATATTTATAAAACTAATGACAATAATTGAACTGCTATATATTAGAATTGTTCATTAGGTCTGGTTTAATCGATTTTGAATCAAATCGAAGAGAGTTCACATTAAACAATTTGATTTTTTTCAGTTAAATGGGATGGTTTGGTTTTTATTTTTTTAAAACCGATTTAATTTTCAGTCCAATTTGGTTTAGAATTTTGAAAACCAGAATCCTTAAATCCGTTCCCGTTTGAAGCAAACCTTTTAAAAAAATAAAATAAAAAATTATGACATAATGTATATTGTTTAGTTCAGTTTTAAATTGGTTAGACCGAGCCAAACAAAAATTTTAAATCCATCTTAAAAAAATCAAAATATTAACAAAAAAAATGTTTATTATTTTGATTAATCTTCTTATTTCAGTTCAACGAAATTTAATTTGCTTTGTTCAATTTTAATTCGGTTGATAAATTTCTTTCGATCAATTTGATTGTATTTTTAGAAACTGAATAATATTTTAGTTTACTTATTTTACTTTGTTTTTAACTGAATCGATAAACACTCATATCTCGGCCATTTTTACTAATATCCTTAAAAAAATTAATTTTAAAAATACCCCCACATTGAATTTCTTTTTAAAAATGCCCCAATCACCAGATCTACGGGCGGCCCAAAACAAAAGCGGACCGCCCGTGCCACTGGCGGGCTACTTCCACTAGTGTGGCGCCCGTAGCACGGGCGGTTCACTGTTCACATTTTTTTTTATAGAGAGGTCTTAGTATTTTGATTTGAATAATTTTGTGAAAAAAAGTTTTCTTATTTAGAGTGTATGCCAAAAAATAAAATATTTGATATATTTACGAAATGGTGTCGTAAATCTTTATAACTTTGATTTTTATTTTTTTGGTGAACTTTGATTTTATTTGTCAGTTAGATATCACAAGTCTAAATATAACACTAATTAAGGACTTGACCTTTATTCTTATTTTTATAATATATGTGTAATATACACATATAAACATATACACATATACACACATAAACATATACACATATACACATATACACATATAAACATATACACATATACACATACTAGTATCATACTCGTGTGTTGCAACGGGAACATATTATAAGAAACAAATATATCAATGAAAATAATAATTATCTAAAAATTAAAACACATGTTAATAGAAAAATACGATTATGTATTTTTAATTAACTTTAATCGTGATATCTGATAACAATTTGATGATGTAATGATTTTTTATTTTTAAGTACCAATGATATCAAATAATAACTCGATTCGAATCTAATATCAAATATCATGCAACAATTCAATATCAACATATAATATGATATCAGAAAACATAAATAAAAAGTGTTATCGTTTGTATGTATAGGATACACACACACATTATAAGAAAAATATATATTCACACACACGTTCCAATTTATATTCTTCTTTGTTTCCAATTTAGAATACACACACACACATTGATATATTATATATTGGAAATATATTCTAAATTGCCCATACCAATATGTATAGAAACAAAGAAAGAAAAATAAGGAAATTAAAAAAAATAATTTCCATTGTGATTCGTATAGAAATGAAGAAGTAAGAAAACAATAAATAAGAAAATGAAAGGTGGAGTCTTCTCAATGGAAGAGGAGAAATATGAAATAAAGGAATAAGGAAACAAATAAATATATCGCTAAATTTAAGAATTTGTTCATTTTAAATTGTAAGGTATTGTGTGGCAGCACATGTGGTGGGTATGTTTTTAACTAAATTTAGACTTCTATACATAAAAGAGATGCATTTAATCAAAATAAGACAAATTATATAATTGGAGAGCTGAGATCAAATCCGAAGTTTCATCTCTCAATCATATCTGTTGGCGGATTGGACACTTAACGTGCTTAATAATAGAATGAAGATACACATATACACATATATACAATTTTTTTTATAAACTCATTTATTTATAATATATGTATATATGTATATTGAGATGGGCTATGGTGCATTGCAATGCATAGATGGGTTTGTGCATTGGACCATAAATCTAAAATTAAAAATTGAAATGGCCGATCCAAACTATTCATCTTGTTCTCCATATTAATATATGCTTGGAGACCAAATTTTACATTTTTCTGAATTTTTCTACTATTTATTAAGTATTTTACAAAATTGTTAATCCAACGGTGGTTGCTGATTTTACTGTTTTGTTAAGCCACCGTTGGATCAACAATTTTGTAAAATACTTAATAAATAGTAAAAAATTCAGAAAAATGTAAAATTTGGTCTCCAAGCACATATTAATATGGAGAACAAGATGAACGGTTTGGATCGGTCATTTGGATTTTGAATTTTATATTTATGATCCAATGCACAAACCCCTCCATGCATTGCAATGCACCATAGCCCATCTCTATGTATATTATATATATAATATATGTATATGTATATATTTATAATATATATATAGAGATAGGCTAATGTGCTTTCGGTAGCATATGGGCCGAAATATACACGGTCCAAATTTGAAATTTCAAAATCCAAACGGTCGATCCGAACCGTTCATCTTATTCTCCATATTAATATGTGCTTGGAGACCAAATTTTACATTTTTTTTGAATTTCTTTTACTATTTATTAAGTATTTTATAAAATTGCTAATCCAACGGTGGCTGCACAAAACAATAAAACCGTTGGATTAGCAATTTTCAAAGTGGCTTAATAAATAGTAAAAAAATTCAGAAAAATGTAAAATTTGGTCTCCAAGCACATATTAATATGGAGAATAAGATGAATGGTTCGGATCGACTGTTGGATTTTGAAATTTCAAATTTGGACCGTGTGTATTTCAGCCCATATGCTACCGAAAGCACATTAGCCTATCTCTCTCTCTCTCTCTCTATATATATATAAAGAGAGAGAGAGAGAGATGGGCTATGGTGCATTGTAATGCATGAACCCCCCTTATGCATTGCACTATAAATCATGGATTTAAAGTCCAAACGACCGATCCGAACTGTTCATCTTGTTCTTCATATTAATATGTGCTTGGGGACCAAATTTTACATTTTTTGGAATTTTTTTACTATTTATTAAGTAATTTTGAAAGTCGCTGATCTGATGGTCTAGAAAATTTTACTGTTTTTTTACTGTTCACAGCAAAACAATAATTTTCAAAAATACTTAATAAATAGTAAAAAAATTTCAAAAAATGTAAAATTTGGTCTCCAAGCACATTTCAATATGGATTAAACATCTAACGGTTCGGATCGGTTGTTTGGACTTTAAATTCATGATTTATAGTGCAATGCATAAGGGGGTTCATGCATTGCAATGCACCATAGCCCATCTCTCTCTCTCTCTCTCTCTCTATATATATATATATATAGAGAGAGAGATAGGCTAATGTGCATTCGAATGTATATGGTCCGAAGTACTTACGGTTCAAATTTGAAATTTTAAAATCCAAACGGTCGATCCAAACCGTTCATCTTGTTCTCCATATTAATATGTGCTTGGAAGCCAAATTTTACATTTTTCTGATTTTTTTTTTACTATTTATTAAGCCACTTTGAAAATCGTTGATCCAACGGTTTTACTGTTTTGTGCAGCCACCGTTGGATCAACGATTTTGTAAAATACTTAATAAATAGTAAAAAAATTCAGAAATATAAAATTTGGTCTCCAAGCACATATTAATATGGAGAACAAGATGAACGGTTCGGATCGACCGTTTGGATTTTGAAATTTCAAATTTGGACCGTAAGCACTTCGGACCATATACTTTCGAATGCACATTAGCTTATCTCTCTCTCTCTCTCTCTCTATATATATATATATAGGTTGGCTAAGATCAAAGTGGTAGTTCCTGAGCTTTGGTGCTACCAATTCGTTTTTTAATTTTTAAAGTTCAAAATGTTGATCCGAACTGTTCAAGTTGTTCTCCATATTAAAATGTGCTTGGAGACCAAATTTTATATTTTTCTGAATTTTTTTACTATTTATTAAGCCACTTTGAAAATCGCTGATCCAACAGTGGCTTAACAAAAGAGTAAAATCAGAAGCCACTGTTGGATCAGGTGTTTTCAAAGTGGCTTAATAAATAGTAAAAAAATTCAGAAAAATGTAAAATTTGGTCTCCAAGCATATTTTAATATGTAAAACAACTTGAACGGTTCGGATTGACGTTTTGAACTTTAAAAATTAAAAAACGAATTGGTAGCACCAAAGCTCAGGAACTGCCATTTTGATCTTAGCCAACCTATATATATATATATATATATATATATATATATATATATATATATATATATATATGAGATGGGCTATGGTGAGTTGCGAAGTAAAATGCGTTTCTACTTCATGCCGTATTTTCATTTTGAAAATCGAAACGACCGATCCGAACCGTTAGCTATTTAATCCATATTGAAATGTGCTTGGAGACCAAATTTTACATTTTTTGGATTTTTTTACTATTTATTAAGCATTTTTGAAAGTTGCTGTTTTGCTGTGAACAGTAAAAAAACAGTAAAATTTTCTGGACCATCAGATCAACGACTTTCAATATTGTTTAATAAATAGTAAAAAAATTCCAAAAAAAATGTAAAATTTGGTCTCCAAGTACATTTCAATATGGAGAACAAGATAAACGGTTCGGATCGATGTTTTTAACTTTAAAATCACAAAAAATGAGCGTGAAGTAAAATAGTCCCTTTACTTCGCAACTCACCGTAGCCCATCTCTCTCTCTCTCTCTATATATATATATATATTATAAATATATACATATACAAATATTATATATATAATATACATATATATACATGTAGAGTAAGGCTACGCTACTTCATGAATTAAACGGAGCACTAGTGGAGCGCCCGTGGGATGGGCAGTTCTCTAGTTTTGAAGTTCAAATAGCCGATCCAAACTGTTAGATGTTTAATCTATATTAAAATGTGCTTGGAAACCAAATTTTACATTTTTTTAAATTTTTTTACTATTTATTAAGATGATTTGAAAATCACTGTTTTTTAATGCCTACCGTCGAACAAAAACTTAAACTAAAATTTTGAGATCCTAAACGACATTTTTTTGAAATTTTGATGCTTCCGATAAGACGATGCCCGGTGTTTCACCGGGGCAAAACGGATCCATCTCGTTCTTCCCTTTTCGAAAAGTGCTCATATGCGTAAATCCGAGTTTTCTAGCCAAAGTTACGGCTATTTAAAGTTTTTTTGAAAAATTAAACTGGGAAAATTCATAACTAATTGTAGAAAAATCCAAATAAGTTGAAATTTATACAATTCTGTGTATTTTTGAATGCTCTATATGTGCATATGTGTATATGTGTATATGTGTATATTATACATATATTATAAAACTAGAATAAAGACCAAGTCCTTAATTAGTGTTATATTTAGACTTGTGATATCTAACTGACAAATAAAATCAAAGTTCACAAAAAAAAAAAAAATCAAAGTTATAAAGATGTACAACATCACTTCGTAAATATATCAAATATTTTATTTTTTGGCATACACTCTAAATAATATCAACAGTTGGCAAAAAGTTATAATATCAACAGTTATAATTATTGCTCATATATTCTATTAATAATTATTGCATTTTTATATTTATTGCTGAATTGTAGTTGGCAAAAAGTTATAATATCAACAGTTGCCCCAAAAATGAGACTCAAATTGTAGCACAGCTGACCAAATGTTGACATATCATAAAAAGGAAGAGAAAAAATGTCAATATATTGTAAATGGAGTCGGGAAAAGAATTAAGTTTCAACTGGACATTTTTATATATACTCAGCCAATCGGTCATGTATAGACTAACACGTGTCATTTGGGTTCAATTTGATATCTCTTCTGTATATTGTCAAAAAAAAAATCCATTTTATATTTATTTACAATAAAAATATTTATTTGTTTATATTGATTTTTTTTATCTGACCACTCCTCGTGGAGCAGTTTTGTATTTTAAAAATTCCTGTTTTCCTAAACAAAACAACTCTAAAGAAAGAATTTTAACAACCATATTTATATATATATAGGAGGATCTAATTACACCTTTTTTGGTAACTTCAAATTACACTTTCGATTTTCAAAGTTTTCAAAGTTCATATAGTTGATCCAAACCAGTTCAATTAATGTATATATTAAAATATACTTGCAAATCAAATTTTATATTTTACTATTCACACTCATATTTTATATATTTGAAACTTTAAAGAGACAACCTGAACTGCTCAACCTAATCTCCATATTGAAATGTGATAGAAGACTAAATTTTACATTTTTTTTAAATTATTTTATTTTTTAAAATATTTCAAAATCACTGTTTTTTATGGTTCAAAATCTGTCAAAAAACATCAGTTTTCTATTTATCTAAAAAAATGTAAAATTTAGTCTCGAAATACATTTTAGTATGAATATCACATGCTGAGCACTTCGAATCGACTATTTAGTCTTTAAAAACAAAGATATAAACGTAAAATAAGACGAGATCCTTTGCAACTCACTATAACCCATCATTATATATAATGGACCATCTTCTTTTGTAAATCCTCTGCCAATTAATATGGGGCTCGCAAATATATATTTAATTGAGAAGGTGCTCACTCTACAATACATTACTGCCTTGGCTGAGGCGGATCCAGGGGTTCGAGAATTCGTATCCCCTCAGGTTACCTGACTGAGTAGAATTGAATCGAACAGTCTGAAAAATGAAATTTTAGTTTGGCACGCATCTCAAAGCACAAATAATACTGCTTCCTACTGCCATTTCGATCCCCCACCAGCTAAAATTAAATCTGGGCCGTCCATTTCAATTGTCTTGAGTCAGGTATCTGGGAGGATACGGATTCGAGATATAGGATTGGCTAAGCCATCCCTATAACTGAAAAGTTATAATTTTATTTATTCAAAATTTTGTAATATTTACATATATCAATACTTTTCAGTCTTTTTTATAAAACAAAATTATATTACACTAAATTGTTCTTTCTTTCTAATCTCAGGTTTCTGGTTTTCATCTCAAAGGTAAACTGATTGAAAATTAATTTATCATTCTAATTATGATCTAGCCCCTTTAAATTGTTTGCAATGGTATTCTTTTTTCTTTCTTTATTTTTTATGATGTTTACTTTTCATATTAATTAATTATTCATGCTAACAAAGTACTTAAAGGTAGCAATAATTGGCAATAATAGTGCATTATAATTAGACCGAAATGGTTGGTCGAATAGAGAGGTCAAGTATCTCACCAGTTTTTGGAATTTAGATCATATTTGGTTATATATAGAAAGAGGAGTACAACTAGGGTGTTCTTAAGTTCACCAAGCTTTTTGGTGAATTCAAGACTAAAATTTATCGAAGCTACATTAAATGACGAATTCAAACTGTTGAAATCCCTTTATCTTACGAGTGATGTGTCCACATGTGAAAATTTTAAACATTTGAATTAATTTAGTAAAAAGTCAAGCGGGCAAAATTAGAAGGTTATTAAATTAATTTTAATGCATTCATTTTTTTGAATGTTTTTTGACTACTTGATTCTATGCAAAATTAATTTCAAAATAATTTTTTTTACATGTAGACGCATCACTCGTAAGGTAGACGAGTTTCAACGGTTCGAATTCGTTATCAGAAGCCGATTCGATGGGTTTTAGACTTGAGTTCACCAATGAGTTTGGACTTGAGAACACCCTAGTTCTACTCATAGAAAGAGTATTCTAAAGTATTTTCGATGAAATTTATAATTTACTGAAAGTAGTGTTTGATATTACCTTTCACAAAAATGATTTTAAGAGGACAACTCCTATAAGGCAAGCAATGAAAATATTCCAGAGGATTATTTTTTTATTTATGTCACTTTCTTAATTTCCCTATTTTCAAACATATTTTATTTTCTGAAACTTTATACATAAATGTAAATAAAGTCTGACAATACAATTTAAATTTTGTCAGTAATTTGTTGCAAAATTATCTAAATTTGGTCTTTAAAATACTCGTTGCAACCATTTATAAAGCTGTACTATTTCTCAAGACTTAAGTGTCTATTTAAATTCAAAAACAGTACATTCTTCACACAATCAAAGAAAATATTACAAACCTTACATTAATTAGCAGAGGCCACAAAATACAAGTTTTTAGAAAGCTAACAAAAACAGTTCACCTTTTTCCAGTAAAAAAGTTAAACTGAAAATATAAGTTATCCCCTCTACTCTTATACCAAAAAGATTGTCAATGCAATTATATTAGCAGCAATAGTTAAAACGTAATCTATTTCTTTCAATCCAAATCACACTGACCCACAGTATTCCCCCCTCATTAATTACCATTGACTTATCCTTATTAAGAGGGATGTAGGCATCTAACACCCAGAGATCTTGAATAGATATACAACCAAAACTAAATTCATTAAATTGAGCAATCCAATTCCAAATTTGAATAATAAAAAGTCAAACCACAATTACATGGTTTACTATATATAGAGATATATATATATATATATCTTCACTATTACAAAAAGGATATTGATGTTCTCCTGCTAACCTCATTTTATAAGATTTTTTTAGTTAAAATTTTGTTTTGTCTAACAAGCCACAATTTTTTTTAATCTTAATTGGTAATTTTGTTTCCATAAGTAATGAAATTCCTTATTAGGTACACCTCAATGTTCCAGTCATTCATAAAATAAATAAAAGAAATGCAGAGAGAAAATACCATTACTAGATAATTACCTCCATATCACTACTTTTTCAGGATTATTTAGATGAAAATTCTGAAATTTAGGTACAAAAGGATTTCGATAACTAGCCTAGCTTTGATTTAGTGATAAAGACAATGCTCTCCGTGTAGAAGGTTGCAGGTTCGAAATCCGGAAAAAACAATCATTTTTGAAAATTAGATAGTTAGATGACTTGAGCTCCAACCTTTACTCAAACAAAATATATATACAAAATGATTTCATTCAACCAAGTAATATTCAAATTGGTAAATAAGAACACCTCTGCTAGCTACTGTTGTGTTGGATTATTCATTTGCTTTCAAATGGTGTTTTTTTTATTATATATCCTATAATTAAAAAAAATGTAACACAAATTAATTAAAGTTTAGAAGTCTGGAAACACTAAGGGGACAGAGTCTTAACAAGTCCAGAATTATCCAATTTATTTTAAAAAAAAATAGAAATTGAAGATGATTCTCCATTACTAAATGTGTACACTTTAGAGCCATTTAGCAAATTATGAAATAATATAGGAATAGTACAGTGAAAGAGTATTAAAACTGTGACACTTTGAATTCTGATAAGAAGTTTGTTATTTCTTCAGTTAGTCACATTTGTCAATCTATTGTTGGAATGGTTGTTGAAAAAAACATCCTTTTCCTTGGTCAACTTTTCTAGCTTGTAACATTTTTATTTTATGACCAATTTACCCCTCATCTTAATTTACATTCATCTTTTGTTAGAAAATAATTTCATTGGAGGCTAAATTACTTAGTTATAGTAGCAGCCTAGTAAAAAAGAAAGTATATTAATATATTATCCAATTACATTTTCAATATATATATATATATAATTTCGATCTTCCATGTTTTTTCAATCTTCAATATATTCATTAAATTTCTTCAAATAAAAGTTATTTTATGTGTATTTTTACAGGCGACAAACTACATAAATATTTTTACTTTTATTCATGATAATATATTATAATGAGGGATTCAATTACACTTTTATGGTGACACATCTTGACACTATATTTTTATAAGTTATTTTTGCGATTTCAAAGAATAAACAGTCGATCCAAACCGTTCAACATGATCTCTATATTAAAATGTGCTTGGAGACCAACTTTTATATTTTTTTTGGAATATTAAAATGTGTACAAAATTATTATTTTCAGACAATTTTGGACCATTTAATGTTTAGATCAATTGTTTGAATTTTGAAATAAAAAAAAACATCTTAAAAAATTATTAAAAAAATATAGTGTCAAGATATATCACTATCTTAAAATAAAGTTGTTGAGTCCCTCTTCATATATTATTGGCGCTACTCATCCATCAAAATACTTTAAAACAACAAATATGATGATAGTGGTACTATTACTTTGTTTTCTGAAGTTCTGTTCTGCTTCCAATTGAAAATGGACATGAACACAGAAATTGAATTGAAAAATACTATTTCTGTGAAAAAAAAATTCAATTAATGAAAACAATAACACGACCGAACAGGACCTATGAGAGAATCCAAGTTACAGTATCTTAATTTCTTCTCATGGATGGATAAGAAAGAGACTGGTTCGGTCCTCTAGCTTTGAACCATTTTGTATAAAAATGATGCTATGGATATAGATTTTTATTTTCCAAACCTATGAATAAAAACAAATTCGTCGGCACTGTCTTCTATCCGTGACCATTTGGATCACTATCAAAAATCAAATTTTATAGAAAAAAAAAAAACAAACCAAGGCATACCGGAACATAGCGTTTGTTATTCTATTTTTTAGGCTTAACACTGAAATCTGAATCCTTTGTTATTGACTATTCTTCCCAACGCATCTCCTTTTAGATGCCACACGTTCTTCTTCTTATTTTATTTTATTTTATTTTTTTCCCTTTTTGTTGCCTTTTCCATCATCATTTTTTTCCTTTACTATGTCCTTGGAAACAACAATTACAATAGTACGAGGAACTCTATGTGTATAGTAAGATAGACTAGTATTGTACCCATATGTTGTAACGGAAACATATTATAAAATTAAATAAAATATAATATAAATAGACTTTTTTGTTTGATATTCACACAAAATTAAGAAAAATATATTTAAATAAAAATAAAAGACACAAATGAGAAAAAATAGATTTCCAAATAATAAATAACATTAAAGAAATAGCAACAAATGAAAAAAAAAGATCAAATATAATATGAAAAAAATTCTTGAAGTATCATTGCGATTTAATATCTAATTTCCACAAACAAGATATGTTATTAAACGATTTAGAGGAGAAATAATATGTAAATAAACAAAATTGAGAAAGATGTGATTAAATGATTCAAATAAGGATTTTCTCTACATATATATATTAAGATTGGAAAGATACGATTGTTTCCATCAGCACAAGATATGTTATTCATCTATTCACAAAAAATAAATATATTTAATCAAAAGAAGATAAATTATGTAATTGAAGTGCTGATATTTAATTTGAAAGTTTATCATTCAATCCCAACCATTGGCGAATCAGGACAACGATATGTGCATAATATAAGAATGAATATATATAGTTTTTTTTTTTAATTATTCGTAGAAGTTGCGAAGTCATGAGGAGGAATTAAACTCTCGACCTTTGAATAACCAATTGTTTCAAGACTTTTTAGCTAACCAACTGTGCTACCTCCCATTTCAGATAGATATATAATTAGCATGGAGAAGTCTTGTGTTTATACTTTTGTAATTAATTTTTTATTAATATATCTGTTGACGACAATTGTCGCTGACTAAAAAAAAGTACGAGGAACTAAAAGTTGTTAATTTAGAGTGAATATTCTTGTGATAAGCGGTATCACAAGGATAGAATAATTCCAGCTGAGTTAAAATACCTTATTTATTTCATGTATTATCGTGCATCACATTATTTATCTTTATTTTTGAAATTCAAACCACTCAATATCATCTCTTTATTGAAATATAATTGGGGACTAAATTTTTTATTTTTTATTTTGGAAAACTTTTTACTATTTAAAAAAAAAACAATAAGTTTGTACATATTTAAAAAGATAGTAAAAAGTTAAAAAAATATTAAATTTGTCTCGAAGCATATTTTAATATGGCGATCATATTGAACAGATTGAATAAATTTTTTAAACTTCAAAAATTGAAAATAAAGTATATAAAACAAGATAAAGCATTTAAACCCTTCTCTTTGAAATTCATAACAGCTTTAACATTCATACCAGCTTATGTTTAACGGTTTGAATCTAACCTGAAAAAATCAGGTGTCTGATGTGATTTTGAATTCGTTAAACTACTAGAGCTGAGAAAATAAATATAGGCAAAAAAAAAAAAACAAGAATTTGGTTTATGTCATATTCCATATTAATTTTTGTTTTTATCTATATGTCTTAACCATATTAATGTCTCATTTATCATTATTAATGGATTGGGCCTCTGATCGCATACAAATATATTAATATCTCATTTATCAGTATTAACGGATTGGGTCTAATCTGATCCCATACAAAATCTCGTTTTTGTTAATGAATCCTAAGACTACAATATTAATTGAGGAGGGATTCACTTACCAATATTAGTAAGTTTCAATATTTTATAACAATTTGGTTTTACAATTTTAAAAGTCCAAACAATCGATCCAAACTATTTAACATGATATCTATATTAAAATGTGTTTGGATATAAAATTTTACATATTTTTTATTTTCTTTTATTATTTATTAAGTATATTACAAAACTGTTGTTTTAGACAATTTGGATCACTAAAAAATAGCAGTTTTGTAAAATACTTTTTAAATAGTAAATTTTTTTTATTTATTTTTTTTTATCTCCAAGCACTTTTAAATAAAGATATCATGTTGAACGATTTGATCGACTGTTTAGACTTTTAAAATTACAAAACCGAATTGTTGTAAGATGTTGTAAATTACAAATGTTGTAAGTGGATTCCTCATGAGGAGGGATCCACTTACAACATTTGCAAGTGACAACATCTTACCACAACTAAATCCGCATCACCCCAGGTACCTGAGGTGCAAGCTGAAAATCAGAGCCGTTCTTTTAGCTTGGCACAAATCTTAAAGTAGCCCCCACTATAGTCACAGTAGCTATCAAATTGACTTTGATCTGAATAGAATTAATGTCACACCCCGCGGCCACGAGTCGTAACAGTCTCCCGCCGTAAGCATACAATGCCATGTATGTTTACAAGGCAATGAACAATTCAAACAAAACAACAAGCAATATAAAACAAGTTTCTAATATATATAATCAGAGTACACAGTCTGGTCAGAATATAATACAACAAAAGTATCTCATTCGGATACCAACCATGAGGCCTACCCTAAAACTACACAACAAAACATAACTAGGGTCAAGTAAATGGTAAACTGTAAGGCCTGCTACTCGCATGCCTCTCCGGAATCAATCACACCCGTACCTGTAAAAATAATCCGAAGGTGGGGATGAGAATAAATTCTCAGTGCGAATTTGCCACATATGAATTATTGGACTTGCAATCAAACTCTATATTCAAAAATGAAACCCAAATAATAACAATGCAAACATATATATAAGAAATCATAAATAACAAAATACCACTACTCGACAACAATTAATCAACCTGAAACACAGTTTACGGAATTTCCAAGATGAATTTCAAACACAACAGATATTTTGGCTTAACTTAATTCATTAGGGCTTGTAGCAATTACAGATGTTCTTTCGAGCTGAACCGTTATCAAACCCACATCTGTAGGGTTACAGACGCCTACAGATGGCCAACCAAGCTGGACCCTTTATCTGACACCCATCTGTAATCGCTTGGCTTAACAGTTATTACAGTTTGGTTTCAATCATATAAAGAAAATCCTCTTTGAAATCATTTCCAATAGTTGTAATATTCAATTGACCGTTCAAATGCATTAACACCTAGGAGAATGCCACAGAGCCACAGACGTTACACAAGTCACCCAAAAATCTCAAATCACACATCTCATAACATAATCACGCTCCATCGTCCCAACCGGTACTGGGAATATCGAGGGCTGTTCACCTAAGGCCATTTAGGATCCTGGGAATCCAAGCCAGCATATAGCCCGACTTGGCAAATTCATTGGATCCAAGTGCTCAACTTCGTAAATCCATTCACATACATATCAAACCAAATCGTGGTGACTTTCAATCAAATCAGATCATAATAGATCGACACAATCTACAACCATACCAGCATGCAAATCACTCAAGTCACATTAATTTGAGTTTAATTTGATTGGGCTATGCAAATGCTTTACACAATTCAATGATGCAATCAATGATATTCAACATGACAAACGAATACACAGTTTAATTCCTGAAAATAAAGTATAAAACAAGTCCAAGAATCCCGCACCTAGTTACGACAAGCGTACCGCTTAGTTACGGATCAGGCATCTCGAATTTGCCTCGATAAGTCTTGCTCGACCGAGCCTACACCTATATTATACGTATACTTGGTTTAATTCGGGTTCAGTGGTCTATACGTTTACTTTAGTTTACCAATGGTTCATACAGTCCTAATTCAATTCTTATGCTTTGGTATCGGTTCTTTTCAGTTCCTTCTTTCTTACTTAAAAACCTTTAAAACTCACACAATTTACTTCTGGGTCCTTTAAACCCTACACAATTCCACTTAGGTTAGCATTCATTCACCGTTTCACTACTTTGGTTCTCGGATCAATTCAATTCACCAATTGGTTAAACCCTAATTTGTTCAAAACCTCAAATCAGCCGTTAATTGTTCTAGAAATTCAGGATCAGGAGGTAACCTTACTGATTATAAGTCTAATCAGTTGGATTAAACAAATAAATTCACGATTATACTCAATTTGGGTTTTGGCTCAAAACCCTAGAAATCAAGAATCCTCAAATCGGAAGGAAATCGGGAAAAATATTGAAAATAAACAAGCAAGGGGTATAGAGGAACTAGTCCTCGAGCAATTCGAACACAAATTTTAAGTTTAAAACGAAAATATGAGAAATCGAGAAATATGAGATTTTAGAGAGAAACAGAAAGAGAAAGAAATACCAATTAGGTGAGCTAGGAGAGATCCTCGGCTGCTTACTCGGTTTCAAACTCGATTTTCTCGCAACAATCGGGAGTCTGAAAGAAACGAAAACTCACACGCTCTTTTTCTTCTCTCTTGGGTGAAAATCACTTAAAAATGGGGAAATGGCGAAGTGAGAGAGAGAGAAGGTTCGATTTGAGTTTTAGGGTTAAAATTACCCTGAATGCGGATTAACCAATCCACACTGCGGGTGGCTTGACCCGCACTCATCACTTAGTAGGTTTTTAGAACATGAAATTTAACACAGAAACAATCCGCAATGCGGGTCACCAATCCGCAATGGGAACTTAGTAAATTTTTTGATAGAATTTCAAAAAAAGTCCAAGCCTAATGCGGATGCATTCCACCCGTAGTGCGGGTCAATCAATCCGCACTGAGGACTTAGAAGAATTTTATAAAAGTTCAGGTCAACACAAAAATTCATAAGTGTGGCTGAACCCATCCGCAGTGCGGGTCACTAAACCGCACTCAGCACTTAGTCAATTTTTTTTCAGAATTTCAAATCAACACATGTTTGCATAAGTGCGGACGCACCCACCCGCAGTGCAGGTCAACCAATCCGCACTCAGCCTATAAAATCTCAAATTCTCGAAATTTTAACGCGGTTTTGATTCACACTTAACTTACTTATTTAGGGGAACCTTAATTAAGGTTTAAACTTCTATTTTGTTAGCATGATTTATCTATTCTTGCCTTTAAATCATTTAAATTTAATTGTAAAAATTTCGTAACGTAACAATTAATATGGACCGTTCATTCTTTTAAATTGCACCTCAGGTACCTGGGCAGATACGGACTCACCACAACTTAGTTTTGCGATTTTTAAAGTCCAAACAGTCGATCCAAACCGCTCAACATGTAATGTGTAATAATATGTGTTTGTACTAATATGTGTTTGAATATCAAATTTTACATTTGTTTTGAATTCTTTTACTATTATTGAGTATTTTATAAAACTGTTTCTTCAGTGGTCCAGAATTATTTAAAAATAGCAGTTTTGTAAAATACTAAATAAATAGTAAAAAAATTCAAAACAAATGTAAAATTTGATATTCAAGCATATTTTAATAAAGATTACATGTTGAACGGTTTGGATCGACTGTTTGAATTTTAAATATCGCAAAACTAAGTTGTGGTAAGATGTTGTAACTTTCAAATGTTGTAAGTGGATCCCTCCTTTATTAATTAATACATTTATCTCATAATTTTTACTTAAATTTTTTTTTAAAAAAATGTGCATGTCTGGTCAGGACAGTAAATTGGGTTAAATTCGCAAAATTGCCAATTTTTGTTTGTTTAACTTTTATTAGCACATTACATTTAGATAACCTTCAAGAGATCTCTTGTGGGACAATTTGCAGTGTACTCCTTTCAATAATTTCCAAAATTCAAAACAAAATATAAACAGGTGTATCGAATTGGATCCATTAAAAATTTTGTAATAAATATTAAATAGTCGAGTCACCAAGCTCTCTGATTGGACTGATTGGGCAGTATTTGTAGTTTATGCGCTTTCAAAGTATGTTTCGTTGCCATTTAGAAAGGCGTACAATTGTTTTTTTCTTTCAATAAAACAAAAGTTACCCTAATGAAATGGGAAATGACGTGGCAGTCTTGGCAGCTATGGGTTTTACATTTTACTATTCTATGGGAGAGAGACGAGATTTGTTGGAAAAAAGGGGATAAAGTCAAGAGAGAATCAGAGGATGTGGAAATTGTGGATATCTTAACTATGAATTATTTCAAGAATAGATGATGTATAGGCTGACGCTAGAACAACTTGTTTCTTTTTTTCAAAAGATTGAGGAGGAAGGGGGTGTGGCGTGTGGAAGTCTAAAGAAAAAACCAATTGAGATAAAGGGTCGTTTGGCTGTTAATTTCTGATTAGTTTGTTAGGTAGCAAGCTTTGGTTAATTAAATTATGGTCACATCAGTTGATTCATGTACGAATGAGATGAAACACGTGATTTTGATGTACCACATTTTTTTAAAACAGTAAAATGGAACATCAAAAAATAAAGAACACAGGAAATTGAGCAGGACCCACCTGTGCTTCTCTGGAGTGGCATCTAAGGCATGTACTTCATTAATCCATGGCATTGCTGTATATATGCTCTGTCCAGTCCCCAAATAGGACATAAAAAGAAGAAAATATATTTTTTGTTTTCAATTCCATTAATTATAATATTTTACTGATACTTGCTACACCTGTTTCAAATTAAAACTAAACATAGAATTACACATAGACTTTGATACTGAGTACAGATATCAATGAACATAAGACCTAAACAAAAGCAGTGTTCTAAGCACAAGATAACAAAAAGAGATTAAAAACAAATAACAGCCTAAACAGCGGCCATTTTTATTAATATCCCAAAAAAAATAGATAATTTTAAAAATAACTTTTTTATTAATGCCCTAACCGCTTGGAAGCGGAGCGGGCCAATATCAACACCAAACCGCCCATATAGTGGGCGGTCCACTTTTTTTTTTTTTTATAAGTTTTTTTTTTAAAAAAAACAGAAATTTTTTTTATTGAAATATTAGAAATGTTGAATATATTTCTTTATAAATAGATGTAATACAATATAATTTGATTTATTAGAAAGACTACAACAAATAATCCGGATCAATATTTTTCAGGCCGGATTTTTCGCGGCTGTAAGAAAAATTAATATATCTCTTTATGTGTTATTGGACAAAAATAAAAATGCTTAGATTTCGAGTTATTGATCCCGGTTCAAAAGTCACTTCTATGTAATCTAGAAAATATTATAATCCTTCTAGGACATTTAATTTATAAAAAGTTGTATCTATTTTGAGAATTCTTTTTGAATAACAATTATTAAATAACTTAAAGTTTGTATTTTTTTTCAAAAATAGATACAACTTTTTATAAATTAAATGTCCTAGAAGGATTATAATATTTTCTAGATTACATAGAAGTGACTTTTGAACCGGGATCAATAACTCGGAATCTAAGCATTTTTATTTTTGTCCAATAACACATAAAGAGATATATTAATTTTTCTTACAGCCGCGAAAAATCCGGCCTGAAAAATATTGATCCGGGTTATTTGTTGTAGTCTTTCTAATAAATCAAATTATATTGTATTACATCTATTTCTAAAGAAATATATTCAACATTTCTAATATTTCAATAAAAAAAAATTTCTGTTTTAAAAAAAAAAACTTATAAAAAAAAAAAAAATGGACCGCCCACTATATGGACGGTTTGGTGTTGATATTGGCCCGCTCCGCTTCCAAGCGGTTAGGGCATTAATAAAAAAAAAAAAAACGAGGTTATTTTTAAAATTATCTATTTTTTTGGGATATTAATAAAAATGGCCGCCTAAACAGTCATTGGTGTTTGAGGAGGAAATAAATGTGTTGTTATTCTAATGGAATAACAAGATTATGTTATTCCAATTTCAACTATTCAATTCTATTAAGATTCATGCACGAAAAAGTTTCTACATTGAGATTCCCGCATGAAAAACTTTGAATGGATGGGATCAGAATAACAGGATCCTGTTATTCCATTGGGATAACAACATATTTATTTCCGTTTGAGAAACCAAAGCCTAAATCAAAGGAGGCAGACTCGTAGGAATAAGACTAGCATCGAAAGCATCCGGCTCAGCCGTATCTAGTCTTGCACTACCTGGTTCAGATTCCTCTAAACCAAGTGTGGATACTCGTCGGACTGGGAGTTTTCCCTTATCGGGGTATCAGAATTCGACATAAATATTAAGCTGCCTACCTAGTTCAAAAAAAGATATCTATGATATCTATGGGTAGAATTAAAGTCAATTTAAAGTATGTATCATCATTTCTAGTCTTGCACTAGTAAAATGTTAATAGGCTTATCAATGATACCTTTTTAGCCGTTTACCTGATCATAACGTATTCGATAAGGTGGGTATGAGTAAGATATATATATATTTTTTCATTAGCTTATTGGGTATGGGTATGGATAAGGATTTTTTTCGTTGGCTAAACGGATAAGAGTACAGGTAAAGGCTATTTTGTACGCGTTACCCTATAGGGTAATTATATTAAATATAATAATATAATAATGTTTGAGCAATAGCTAGTGAGTACTTTTGTTATTTAGTGTATTATTTTTGTTGTAAGAAAAATATTAAACATATTATTTTTATTTGTATGTCTTGTTCTTAATTAAATAATTAAATTTGTCAAAAGATATATTTTTGTTTTTGAATTATCTTGTTTTATAAAAATTACAATTTAGTTGAAATTGATTGCACATTTATTTTTGGACGCTGATAACAATCCCCGTAGGTCCATCCCCGCAAAAAACCCCGCACTAACTGCCAAAAAAGTCATGGGGGGACCGCTCAATCATTAATACTCTGCAGAAAATGTTAGTATTCAACTTGAAGCATCAAAGTATTTATCCTCGATTTTCAAAGTATTAATCCCTATGCAATGATCTCTATTTATGAAAGAATAAATCAATTCATTAATTGTCCCCGCACAAAATTTCCTTTTTTTTGAATCATCCCCGCACAACTGGGGACCATTAAACATGGGGGGACCACTCAATCATTAATGAGTGTTTAAAAAACTGTTAATATTTAACTTGAAGCATCGAAGTATTTAACTTGAATTTGTCAGGTATTAAACCCTATGCAATGATATCTATTTATGAAAAAATAAATCAATCCATTAATTGTCCCTACACAAAATTTTTTTTTTTTTGAATCATCCCCGCACAACTGGAGACCATTAAATAAACAATCTCCTCACCCAATGATAAATACTCTGAGACATAATGATAAATATTTTATGTTACATGGGTAAATATTTTACATTATATGGATTAATACTTTATGTTACATGGATAAATATTTCTCATGCATACTTGCAACTTTCAGTAAAAACATCAATGATAAATACTCTCATGCATAATTATAAATACTTTATGTTACATAGATAAATACTTTGTATTGCATAGATGAATACTTCTTAGACATAATTGTAACTTACAGTAAAACATCAATGATAAATACTCTCAGACATAATGATAAATATTCTATGTTACATGGATAAATACTCTATGTTACAAGGATAAATACTTCTCAGAAATAATGATAAATATTTTTTTTAACATCAATTAACAGATAAGCATTATTAACGGAAATTGTTTTTAGATAACAGTATAATTAATGCAGAGATTGTTTTTAAAGGAATAATTAATGCAGGAATTGATATTAGAGGAAGGCATAATTAATGCGGGGATGGGAGTGGGGGGATAAAAGGAAACTTTTAGGGAAATTAGTGGGGGGATATATGCAGTTAAGGAAGAGAGAGAGTGCGGGAAAAATGGGGGGATGAGAGTGGGGGGTTTGTTATAATTATTCTTTATTTTTATTTTTATTTTTTTTATTAGTAATATTATTGTATATGTGAGAAACAAATGAGTTTTGATGTTCTATTTGTAAAACATAATAAAAATAATTATTATAGTTGTATTATTCGTTATTCATCCGCTATCGTTTCATTACCTGACAATTTTAACTGGTAAGGGTAGGGTAGGGTAAGGTCAAATCTTAATAGGTAAGGGTAGGGTATGGATAAGGTCATTCTTAATGGGTATGTGTATGAAAATGCTTCCACCCTATCCGTATCGTACCCATGATATGTTGTTTGCAATACAAGTAATAATTCCTAAATTGCACTCAATCCAGTTGCAAGTGTACAACCTTGTTGAGTATTAAATCTAACCTAACAATTCAATTTAGTAA
This sequence comes from Carex pumila, assembly GCA_033356055.1. Lineage (NCBI taxonomy): Eukaryota > Viridiplantae > Streptophyta > Magnoliopsida > Poales > Cyperaceae > Carex > Carex pumila. The sequence continues at coordinate 109,087 of JARJHM010000813.1, forward strand.
AAGAAAATAAAAAGGTTTTTGTTTGTTCAGAAGGTTGGTTTGATTGCGATTAAACTGAATTTAACTAAAGTCTTAAAGCGAAATCTGATTTTTAACAAGTATGAGAAATTAGAGTTTCTTAGAGTTTCTATCCATTAGTGTCACGACTAATTGGTTTATAAATTTTTGTTCTTATATTTATGAAGGCACCGTTTGGTGTTGTAGGTACAAAGTGATATTTCTATAGTAATACTATCTTTAAATTAGAATAAACATCATCTCTCAGTACTTGGCTACTCTAATCTAAAGTCATTAAGTTCTTACTGTCCCAATTAATTTAGGAAATGGTCTTTCACCTCTCGGTACTTAGCACAATTGGTCTAAACTATTAGGTAAAGTCCGTATAAGACAAGCATCACCTCTCGGTACTTAACCTATCAAATATCCTATTCCTTATGGTCTGGACCTAATATTCAATTTCTCAATTGCAAATACCAACTCTTAAGATTTCATGTGATTTTGATTAAGTCTTCACAATCAATTAAAATAAAGAATAGATCATAACAAAGAACAAGAACATATAGAATAAAACCAACTAAATCATAACAAAAGTTTCAAGTACAGCCCTAATCAACCCTAGAAAAGCCTGTAGTCAGTCATGGCTAAAACACAAATGAAATTAAAAAGAATAAAAGAGTTCTAAAGGAAAGAAAATAATAAAACCGGTTGATCAATGATGTTCTCTTCTCCCTTCTTCTCTCTTCTTGCCTTTCCTTGTTCAAAACCAGAAATTCTCTCTCTAAAAACGTCCTTAATCTGTTCTACAGGTCCTCTTCTTATACCGCTCTTTATAACCTAGAAATAACTAACTAAAAACAACAAATTCGGGTTCTGACCTGACTTATTATGGGCCGCAATACATTCATTGCGGGCCGCAATGAATGGAGGCAGTTAACTGGTTGCGCAGAAGAAACTAAAGAGGTCATTGCGGGCCGCAACCATACCTATTACGGGCAGCAATAACTGTGCTGGAAAGAAGAGGCTCTGGCCTGTTGTGTTGCGGGCCGCAATGAATGCTAGCAATTACTTCAATCTTCTTGCTAACTCACCCATTTTGCTTCGTTAAGCTCAAAACACTTGATTACCTGTAAAATAAACATAACTATGGCAGTAACTTGAACTTTTGGACATTTCTAACCTAATTAAACCTAATTTAATCAAAACTTGGCTTAATTTTCATACCTAATCTTAGGTTTCAATAGATATAATTTTGACTTATCAACCCATTGACACCCCTAAATGTTAAGGCTATAATATGAGTACCAATGCTTTGAAGTGAAGGAATTGAGAAATTATTAAAACATATTTTATTTCTAGTTAACCAAATGATTCATAATGTAGTTGCTCTAATTAACTACTTCAACCAATAAGTATCCTTTAATGGAATACAAGTATATATCGATGAACCAGAAGTCCTCAATAATAGTGCAGTCAAAATAAAATCCATTACAATTAGCAAGACCAAATGACAGAGATAAAGGAACAAGTGACAAACTGATAATTAGTTATTTTAGAGATATCACAAAAAAGACATGTCAAATCCCCTTGCCATCCCCTTTTGGATAGATTGTATTTAGTCAAAACCTTGTTCTATCTAAGTAACCAAATAAAAACTTTAATCTTACGAGGCATTTCGGACTTCTATGTACAATCAAAAAATTTATTTGTAATTCCACTAAACTCAAACTAGAGATATAAATTAAGAATGCACAGTGAAAGAGCCTGAAGTAGTCCATCTCCAGGTGACTAGATCAGGCTGATCATATGAGGTGATGGTATTATCTAATCTAACATTGGATTGTAATTCATGTCATTCTAATAAAAGAGTACCAGCTAATTGTTTAGTAAACTGAATAGACAAAACTAAATGTAACAAAAAACATATGAAACAATTATAGTAGGGTCTGAGGTAATTCAAAATAAGTTAGAAAATAAGCAATATAAAGAGCATTCTCCATGCCACTTGTCCAGCCAAAAAGAGGTGTCTATGCCATTATCAATGATCCTATTAATTTCTAAATTATAAATATCCAAATATCTAAGAATACCATATCAAAAAGAGGATGGTATGTACGTATCTAAGCTGTAGTATCATATTTGTCGAACATAATATCTAGATACTTTTGGAGTTATTCTCACCAAACTTTCTTGATAAGCATGTCACACCCTAGCTTTACTCTTATACTTTACTAGAATGTATATTAGTCTTTTTTTTTAATTATCTGAATTATATGCATATCCATCCAGTATTTGATTCGTATTCGTATACATTTAACATCCGATCTATATCCGTATCCGAGACTATCCATATTCTCATTCACATTTGAAAAATTATAATGGATAGAGATACAGTTTGATCACTATCCGATCTGTATCCGACCGTTTACACCCTTACCTTTATATATATACTATTTTATTAATATGCCAATAGATCATTTTTATTTATAGAAAAGTTTAGAACTTTTATCTCTCCTCCTTATTAAGGAGCTTAATGTCTAGATCTTGCAAGGGTCCTGATTTACTATTTTTTTTTCAGAATGATGCTTAGCCGTTGAATTTCCAGATCGCACATAGATGAATTTTCCAAATTATGAGCTTCTACACTTAAGTATGCATTGTCGCGCCACATATGATCCCAGTGCCCATAGACTGCGCACTGCACCCATGTACCGCGCCTCTGAACCACGCATGGCACCTGCTAGGGGTGCAAGGATTGGATACGGATCGGATAGTGCTCAACCCATATCCGTATCCGTATTTTTTTTCGGTAACAGATACAGATCGGATAGTAATCGGATACGGATACGGATCGGATATTAAACGGATACAGATACGGATCAGATATTTTCAGATACGAATACATATACAGATAAATTCGGATTTCTAATTCAAAATATATATCTAATTAACTTGTTATGCCATTACAAAATATATATCTGATTAACTAAAATTCACCAACATAACTATAACTTTAATTAAAAATACTAACACAAAAGATATTCTAATACAAAAGATAAATAGATACAAAAAAAATTCTCTCAAATCTTAACATATCCGGATGAAATATGCTAGCATGCTATGCATAGCATAGAACCCCTCCATACAACGGCTCGGATTTTGAGTTTTTAAAACCCTAATGGTCGATCCGAACTGTTCATCTTGTTCTCCATATTAATATGTGTTTGGAGACCAAATTTTACATTTTTTGGAATTTTTAGACTATTTCTTTAGATTTATTGAAAATCACTGTTTATTTATGGTCCAGATTTGCGAAAAATAGCGATTTTCAATAAATTTAAAGAAATAGTAAAAAAATTCCAAAAAATGTAAAATTTGGTCTCCAAACACATATTAATATGGAGAACAAGATGAACGGTTCAGATCGACTATTAGGATTTTGAAAACTCGAAATCCAAGCCGTTGCATGGAGGGGTTCTATGCTATGCATAGCATGCTAGCATATTCCTATCCGGATATTCGAAAAATTAAAATATCCGGATCCAGATAATTATCCATATCCGTATCCGATTCTGAAACTCAACCTGTATCCATATCCGAATCAGCATAAAAAAAATCTGTATCTGTATTTGTATCCAAATCCGCAACTATCCATATCCGAATCCGCAAAAATTCGGATATGGATCCGGACGGGTAATATCCGACCCGTTTGCACCCCTAGCACCTGCGGACCGAGCCTGTTCACCCCGCACCCTTTTTTTTTTCTTTTTTTTTCTGCTGAAGGCGGGATTTGAACCCAGTTGGGTTCTATTGGTGCCAAAATTCTTACTACTACACTAGAGTTCACATATGTTATCTTATAGATAAATATAGTATTTAACTATTTTTCTTTACAAATTTGATTTAAATTATCTCTTCTACTTATTAAGGAGCTTAATGATTTCTACTACATAATTTGCTCCCGTTGCTGTGCATGGACATAATTACTAGTATAGTATATACAAAGTTTAATTTCTAATATTTTATTTATTTTTAATATATGCAAATAATGTTTTTTTTAATATATACATACTAAAAAAATTTTGGACCCTTTGGATCCTGGACCCGGGGCCATTGCCCTAGGTCCCCTGCCTCAAGACCGGACATTTTCATAGGAGTGAAATTCATCGTTCCAAGACCACTTATGACTTAGATAAACAAACAATGCACCAGGAAATTAAGTGATACTTTACGTTTTGGTGATAGAACTACCATACCAAAAGAAAGTGTTTCTTGATCCTATCATTGTTGAACTTAATAGCAACATGTAACTTATAGATTGATAACATTGCCACTAAAAGACAGCAGAGATCCTTCCTAGATTTGTAATCATTTTACAATTTTATTTACTTAGGATGTCTAGTCAGAGACTGACAATTTCATTCAATACAAGTTAACACTCCTTTTGACTAGACATATTGAGCCGAAATTTTCATTAATAATATTAAAATAAATCAAATTAAAGAAAATGATACTAGTTTCTAAAAAGTTTCCAAACAAATTTTTTTTTTTTTGCTGGATGTGTCATTTTCTGCAAAATTTTAAAACGACATTTTCGCTGGATAATCTAGCAGAATATATAATCATTTTGTTGAATTGTTCCGCTGAATTGTACAGACCAATTTTTTTGTTATATTTTGTTCTATTCATACTGGATTCAACGAGTAAAACATCACACTCGATATAATATATCATGAACAGTCTTTGTAGGTTGAGCACCTTTTTTAAGAAAAAATAAATAGCAGAAAAATTTAAATAAGTTTTTTTATTTATTGCATCATAGAAATCTACTTTTCCAAAATCTTTTCCTTCTCTTCGGTTCTATATTTTCAGTAACAATTTATAGAGCAAAACTAGGGTGTGATGTGCTCACCAAGAGAGTTTGGTGAGCACAACTTCAAAAATATATCGGATCAACTTCAAATACCGAATTCAAATTGTTGAAATTTGAATTAAGGTTTCATAATATTTTTATAGTATCATGCAAATATTATCAAGTTTTTATAATTTGATTTTAGAAACCGAATAATTCAATATTAATTAGCGTATATGTGTATATATATATATATATATATATATATATATATATATAATTATCCAAATTAAATTCCACAGTTTACAACGAACGAAGTTTAAATTCTATATAATATTATTCGTATGAAAATTTATATATTTATTCTACTATTTACAAATCTATTTATTTATTTCCTTACACCAATCATTTTATTTCATTTTCTAATACTCATTTTAACTACATAGCTTCATCAGTTATTTATATCTCGAAATTTTAGTTTACATTATAGATTGATAATATAATTCTAAATGATCATTAGTTTAATTAGTAAAATTTTAACTTGAGTGAAAATTTTAATTTAGCATAATTAATCTTGTTTTAAAATTGCGAGATATAACAAGAGGTGTCTATGCCATTACCAATGATCCTATTAATTTCTAAATTATAAATATCCAAATATCTAAGAATACCATACCAAAAAGAGGATGGTCTGTAAGTATCTAACCTGTAGTATCATATTAATTTGTCGGACATAATATCCTTCCATTAACCAGTAATGGTAGGATTTTTTTTTTAAAAAAAAAAAACAATTTAGCTAGAAGAGAAGTATTCATAGCTAGGGCCGGTCCCGAAGATTTTAGGGTCTAGGACAGGATAAAATTTGAGTCCTTTATATAGAAGTGTAAATGAATAATATATTATCTGATTTTCGTTCGGATTTGAATTCAAAAAATTACTTAAATTATCTTATCTTTATTCATATCCGAGACTATCGGTATTTGTATACCTATCCAAAAAGTTATAACGGATAAGGATACTGTTTAATAATTAACTATTTGTATTTGCATTCGTATTCGTATCCGAAAAGTTACAACAAATAATGATACGGTTTAATAATTAACTATCTGTAACTATTTATATCAAACCGTTTACTTCTCTACTCAAGAAATGATTTGTTAAATACCAATAATTTATTACTTATAATTTAGTTACATGGTATTGATATATGATCGTTAATGTAGCTGGTTCAAGACTCTCTTTGTTTTTTTTTTTGTTCTATATGCTTAGAAAAAAAAAACATTATTGATCTTGAATTCATATATTCTAATTAACAATATAACATTATGAGATAAATAGTGACTAATATTTTGGTACTATGATATATGTTTTGTATCTAACAAATTTATTATGAAAAATATTAGATGTAATTAATGAATGAAAAAAAATATATATCTAGATATTATACTTTGCTAGAATGTATATTAGTATTTTTTTAATTATCCGAATTATATTCATATCCATCCAATATCTGATATGTATTCATACACATTTAATATCCGATCCATATCTGTATCCGAGACTATCCATATTCTCATTCACATTTGAAAAATTATACTGGATAAAGATACAGTTTGATCACTATCCGATCCGTATCCGACCGTTTACGACCTTACCTTTATATATATATATAGAGAGAGAGAGAGAGTAAGGCTTGGGTGCTATGGATAGCATAGAGGCCTCTATGCTACGGCTCAATATTCAAGTTTTCAAAATCCAAACGGTTGATCCGAACCGTTCATTTTATTCTCCATATTAATATCTGCTTGAAGACCAAATTTTATAACTTTCTGAATATTGAGCCGTAGCATAGAGACCTTTATGCTATAGCACCCAAGCTTACTCTATATATATATATATGAGGAGGGATCAGATTACACCACTTTTTTGGTGACATTGTGTGACAATGTCCATTTTCGAAATTTCAAAATCCAAATAGTCGATCCAAACCGTTCAATATGATTAATATATTAAGAGTAACTTGGAAATCAAATTTTATATTTTTCTGAATTTTTTTACTATTTATTAAGTATTTAACAAAATCGCTATATTCAGACCGTTGAATTTTTGAACCCCTCTAAATAAACCAAAAAAAAATTCAGAAAAATGTAAAATTTGATCTGCAAGCACATTTTAACATATCCATCAAGTTGAACGGTTTGGATCGACTATTTGGACTTTGAAAATGGACGGTGTCATCCGATATCACCAAAAAATGGTGTTATTTGATCCTCCTCTCTCTCTCTCTCTCTCTCTCTATATATATATATATATATATAATTTTATTAATATACCAATAAATAATTTCTGTTTATAGAAAATTAGAACTTTTATATGTAATATATACAAAGTTTGGTTCTAATATTTTATTTATTTTTAATATATCCAAATAATTTTTTTTTTAATATATACATACTAAAAAAAAATTTGGATCCTAGACCGAGGGCCGTTGCCCTAGGTCCCCTGCCTCAGGACCAGGCATGTTCATAGGAGTCGAATTCATCGCACCGAGACCCACTTATGACTTAGATAAACAAACAATGCACCAGGAAATTAAGTGATACTTTACGTTTTGGTGATAGAACTACCATACCAAAAGAAAGTGTTTCTTGATCCTATCATTGTTGAACTTAATAGCAACATGTAATTTATAGATTGATAACATTGCCACTAAAAGATCTTTGCTAAGGATGTCTAGTCAGAGACTGATGACAATTTCATTCAATATAAGTTAACACTCCTTTTGATTAGACATATTGAGCCGAAATTTTCATTAATAATATTAGAATAAATCAAATTAAAGAAAATGATGCTAGTTTCTAAAAAGTTTCAAAACAAAAAAAAATATTTTTGCTGGATGTGTCATTTTCCGCAAAATTTTAAAAATGACATTTTCGCTGGATAATCTAGCAGAATATATAACCAATTTTGTTGAATTGTTCCGCTGAATTGTATAGACCAATTTTTTTATTATATTTTGTTCTATTGATACTAGATTCAACGAGTAAAACATCACACTCCATATAATATATCATGAATAGTCTTTGTAGGTTGAGCATCTATTTTAAGAAAAAAAATAGCAGAAAAATTTAAATAAGTTTTTTATTTATTGGATCATAAAAACCTACTTTTTCAAGATTTTTTCCTTCTCTTCAGTTCTATATTTTCATTAACAATTTAAGAGGAAAATTAGGTTGTGATGTGCTCACCAAGAAAGTTTGGTGAGCACAACTTCAAAAATATATCGGATTGACTTCAAACACCGAATTCAAACCGTTGAAATTCATGTATTTCATGAGTGATGCACGTACATGCAAATTTTGAAAGTTTTAAATTTATTTGCGACAAAGTCAAACAGTTAAAGAAATGAATTTTTTATAAGTTAATTTATAAGTTATTTTATATATTTAATTTTTATCATTCCTTTAACCGCTTAATTTTATAGTAAATAAATTCGAAACTTTTCAAATTTACATCATTCAAGTACATGAATTTAAACGGTTTAAATTTAATATTTAAAATTTATACGATATAATTTTTGAAATTGTAAATATTACACCTTAACTTTACTCCAATTTATATTATAATATAAAGGCAACCATGACTACTCATTAAAATATTATAAAAAGTTACGTCTGTTGAATTAAATTAATTAAAAAAATTGCACATCACACCTTATCTTTCCTTCAATTTATATTATAATATAAAGGCAATCATGATATTTTGTTTTTATTCATTAAAATAGTATAAAAAGTTTCGTCTATTGAATTAAATTGATTAAAAATCGGAGTCATTTAAATATAGAATTCGCCATATTATATTTCACTTTTTTTAGAAACTGATGTCATTTTCTTAATTTGATTTATTTTAGTATTATTAATTAAAAATTTCGGCATCTTGAGTCCATCGATTCCAGCATCATGTACGTTCTTTTTTTTTTCTATTATGAAAAATTCATTAATTAAGTACTTAAAACTCTAAAATATCTGTCTTAGAAAAAACTAAATATTATATATAAAATAGTTTATTAGTTTTAATTAGAGTGTAATTTTAACTAAAATTTTACTAAATAAAAATAATAATTCAAAAAATAAAAAATAAAAGATTAAAATTAATATTAATTAGTTATTTTAAAACTAGTTATCTAATCTATAGCATTTTAATCTATATCTATTCTGTAAAAATCAAAAGTTCTTTTATTTGGTTTTTTTTCAATAAAACTTTTTGAATTTCCAATAAAAAGTGATTTTACTAAAGAACAGGTTTTTAGTGCAGTTAAATATGCTTTTTTCCTCCAGATATTTCTACGAATACGTTTTTTTGACATAGAAGTACGTTTTTTTGGAACTGCCATTGAAAAGAAGTGTTTTTTATTTTTTTTATGTGAAAGACATTTTTTGTTCAAAAGAAAGAATTTAAGAATTATTTATTATATCATTCTTTTATATTTTCTAATTTTTATATTTTCTAATATAAATAAGATATCTAAGCTAAGAGGAAAGAATTCTTCGATATTTTTTTAATCTAACTTTTAAAAAATAATAAATAATGTATTTTCATTTCTATTATTAGGTATTTAAATGAAAGACAAAGAAAAAGAGGATAAAATAATAAAAAAACAATGGAGAATCTTATATAAATTAAAAATAATATATTTATATATAACAACCAATTTTTCAGAAATATCTACGTATGAATATACAAAAGTTATGGTATAATATAAAACAAATACTTATTCACCATTCATATATTTTTGCAAAAAAAAAATGGACATAAAATGAATGAATAAAATAATTTTTTTTTCTGAAAAAAAATGAAAAAATAATTACTATGTTCGTTTCTATTCAGTTTATGGAATCATTTTGTTCTATATTTTATTATATTTCTGACATGACCAAGTTGGTCAAAGCCAAGTCAAAATATTCTCAATACTTAATATAGGTCTGCTTTAAGATTCGTACAACTTAAGTTAAATAGTCCGGATCAAACTTGACCTTATTTAATTCTCCATATACTCTAAAACCTCAACAAATTCGATGACTTCATGCTTATCTCATTTTTACTCTTACTAGAGGTGCAAACGGGTTGGATATTATCCAATTATATCTGAGTTCTGTATCCGAAAATTAGATACAAATATTTGATATCTAAATATCCATATGAATACCGATACATATATTCTAAATTTTAATTATCTGTATTTGAATAGTAAATATATATTATATAGTTTAATATATATTATTAAAAAAAGTATATGTTATTCACTATTATAAAAAAAAAAAATATCCGTATCTGTTTAATATCCGATCCATATTTGTATCCATCTAATATCCGATATGTATCTATATCTGAAAAGTAAAAGCGGATACGATTTTATCACTATCAGATCCGTTTGCACCCCAAACTCTTACCAAGGTAACCAAGCAGAAACCAAGAAAAAAAAGAAGGTAACCAAGCAAATTAAAGCATATTCTAAACGAAAAGAAATCAGCTGCCACATAAAAGGTTTATTAGGCTATTCCCTATTTCCCTTGTTTAGTGTATGATAGATCCAGATTGACTTGCATGACACTAAGCCAAATTAAGGGTGCTCCAAGTCTTGCACTGAGAGTCAATATTGTTATGATTCTTTGTACGATATAACAAGAAAATTCTACCTAGCCGACATTGATTGGTTACATGGGCATGATTATTTTGTACAATCTATTGCCTAATTCACATTAATTAGATTGAGCTCAGCCATGACATAAATCTTAATTTGATTCAAAATTTTCTAAATGCCAGCAACTGACAGGATACAGTACTGAAATGTTGTATTAAGGTCTCAGTTTTGAACCTTTTGTGAGATTCTTGAATTTGGTTACTTTCAATAGGCAATTTTGCTGAAACTAGGATTTGAAATTTCAATATTATATTGATTTTGATTTGTCCTATAACATTACATTGTTGGTCTGAAGTTATGGAAACCTACATTTCTATTTTATATATTCTAAGTTGTCAAGGTTGGTGACTGGTGAGTTAATTAGCTTTACAAATCATTAACAAATACTGTTCTGAATCTATAATGATAACAAATACTGGCATGATTCAGAAATAGCCATATGAGAATTGTGTATTTGATTTATTTTGTTGCGAAATGATCCTTTGAATTGTCTCAGAAATGAGTTTAAAAGTTAATTATTGTCTTTTTGAGGCATCAGGCATAGATGCCCACATTTTATCTGCATCTTTAGACTAGTTATAATTTTACCAGTATGCTAAAATTAAGTCAAATATTTAGTATTTTTCTTGAGAAAGATCTTTAAATTATATATGAACTCACAACACCAGGAAACTGACAAATTTTGCAATAATAGATAAATAACTGATGTTGCTACTTTATGTGAGCACCAAATAAGTACATACATCATTGCTATTTTGGATGTTTTGGTAGTCGATGACAATGATTTGGTATGTGTTTAGGTAACCAAATATATTATTTTTTTTATGTATTTGGACTGAAATATAGTTCAGGTATAGGAGAACATCGGCGTTCTTTCACTTTGTTAACGCATCGCACATCACCAGATAAACAAATATATACTTTTGATCTTTGCTAAAGCATCATACATCACAAGAAATTTTAGAGATGCTATAGCCATTCCTTTCACTTTGCTGATCCGATGCTGTTGATAGCAGCACTTGCAAAGGAAGATGCTGATAAGATACTTAGGAAAGCATGAAGTCATCGGACTCATTACAATTTGGTTTCGCTTAAAATATCCTGAGTCTTGTTGCAACATGCAAGCCTAGTACCAGTTGAAAAGGCAAAATTCCACGGCCAGTATTTACAGTACGTACATGGAAAACAAAAAGGCTGTATTTACAGTACGTACATGGAAAACAAAAAGGCTGTGTACATAAAAATGTGTTTAATTGAATGGTGAAAACTGAAAAGTAGATAGCAATTAGCTACTATCTTTTTAGAAAGAATCTGAACTAGTCAAAATGTCTACTGGTTTTTGACATCTTAGGACTAGTATGTATAATATAATCTTTCTTACGAAGACTTTTGAAAAACCATGCAGATGAGCCGTTTTCTCTGAAAAATGAGTAAATTTAATAGAATGAGACCACCTGCAGAATGAACTAACTTTTGACTTTGAGAAGATAAAAATTAGATAAGGAATAACATATTCTGAATGATCCAAGTATGTATGTATATTGACAGTATCAGATAAACAAGGAGTATGTCACCAGACTCACCACATGAAAAATGCCAAGGTGGCACATGAAAATTTTATGTAATAATCCATGTGCCTTAAAATTTCAAACTGATGAATCTGATTTTTGGTTTTTATTTAATCATAGATTAAAAAAAAATGAAAAAGATATACAAGCCTTGATATTATTAGCATTCGTCGAGGTTAGCTATGTGTCGACCGCCAAACAAATACCACGGAATCAGTCTGACTGAAAAGTTCAATTCCAAATTTCCAATGGAATCCATCTTACATAGGGAGTTAATTTAGGATAATATGTTTTAATTAACTTTCCTGAAACACTAAATTGCACCACTTTAAACTTTAATTAAAATTTAGCTGTAAAGACTTTCATGCACTAGTGGAAAAATGAGAATCAGGATCAGCCTATCTGGATCGGTTATATGAGACAACCAACCCTAATAAGTATTTGGTTCAGTTTGTTCAGAAAAACCGATCCTAATAACTATTCAAATCGATTTTTAGTAATAACCGATCCTAATTATTAACTATTATGATCGGTTTTTGTGGGAACTGATCCTGATACTTTCAGGATTGGTTTTTATAGACAACCGATCCTAATATAATTTTCATTTGGATCGGTTGTTACTAAAAACTGATCCTGATAGTATCAGGATCGGTTCTCACAAAAAATCGCTCCTAATAGTTGAATTATTAGGATCGGTTTTTTTTTAGAATTGATTCTGATAGTATCAGGATCAGTTTTTATTAAAACCGATCCTGATATTATCAGGATCGGTTTTAATAAAAACTAATCCTGATACTGTCAGGATCGGTTGTAATAAAAACTGATTCTGATACTATGAGGATCAGTTCTTTGTTTAGAATAACTGATCCTGATACTATCAGGATCAGTTTTATTGATAACAACCAATCCTAATAGTGCATATAAGGCAAAATTTTGTACGATTTTGGTCAGAAACTCGTCTTTCTTCCTAGGTCTCGCCTCTCTTAATTAGTGCAACAGCTATTTCGCCCTCCATTAATTCAACTATCTCAGCTCTCTTATCTCAGGTACATTTGATCATCTCTTTTCTCAAATTTGATATTAATGGAGCACCATTTATTAGCTAGCTATGATTCGGTTCAAACCCTAAACCCTAAATTCGACCTATGCAAGTGGGTTATTATGATCCGACCCCACTCAAAATCTAAACCTTATAAGTTTTGATTTAGCTCTTTTATTGGTTCCACAAGCTTTTAAGTTTGAATATACCTCTTCTCATTTCAAGTTTTCCTTTAAATGTGGATATTAATTTGAATGCATATGCTATATATGATATATGTGTAATTTATGAGAAAATATATAATTAGCTGTATATGACCTATATATTCTTTATATATGGAGATTTTCTTTATAAGTTTGAATACCTCTTCTTATTTCAAGATTTGCATGCACACGCTTTTGAGTTTGCTATATATATATATATATATATATATATATATATATATATGCTATATATGAGCATTTTTTTTTATTTCAACTTGTAGGATATATGCTATATGTACATCTCTTAATTAGGTTCCGATTTTCCGGTTTAATTTTGTAGATTGGCTATTGTTGAGAGATTTGGTGCAACGATCTTCATCTCACTCGGTACGGCATCTAAAAAAGTTGTAAGTACAACATGCATAAAACTCATGTTTAATTAGTTTTGTGCATGAATGTGTATTTTGATAACTAGAGTACGTAGATGTATATATATTACGTATTTAGCTAGAGTATTGTCTTATGAGCCACAACCGCATGATTAATGCCTTTAGGTCATAATACCTGTTCAAAATTAGTCCATTAGGGATTAATTTTGAATAGTCCCCATTTTGGGACTGCTCTTTGAATACTTTGTCTCATTTAGGATGTGGCAACATGTTAGTCCTGTTTTAGCATTTAAGAAAATTTCGGCAGCATTTCCCCTTAGTTCCCCGAGTATTCGGGAAGCTAAGGGGAAATGCTGCCGAAATTTTCTTAAATGCTAAAACACGACTAACATGTGGTCACTACTGAGACAAAGTATTCAGAGAGTGGGATAGGATGGTAACCCGGCTCCATGTGAGCCCTATTGTGAACAGAATTGAGGACCCCAAACCTTATTCTTAATTAATTGTGTTTATTATAATTGCAGATGGACCGCAGTTGGATGTACGAAGCATCACGTCTATCTGATGAATATATGACAAGTGTCGAGGAATTTATCCGAGTTGCTATGGAAGATATGGAGAGCAAGGAGAGTGCACTGATGTCTTGTCCTTGTCATGATTGTAACAATGGTAAAAAAATTTCCAACCCGAACCAAGTGAGGAACCATTTATTTCGTTGTGGATTCAAGCAAGGATATAAGTGTTGGTTATGGCACGGTGAGAGTTTGCCAATCGACATAGGTACTGAGCATCAGGAATACCATACCGGTGATAATGACGAGAATAATCTCTGAGGATTGGAAATCGACATAGGCACTCGTACCCAGCATCAGGAATACCATACCGAAGAAAATGATGATATGGTGGTAGATAGATGTGATAATTTTGATCAAATGTTACGTGATTTAGAAGATGATATTGATAATGATAAGTAGTATTGTTTATTTGAGAATTTGTACGAAGATTCTAATAAAGAATTATATCCGGGTTGTTCGAAATTTTCAAAATTGAAAGGTGTATTAAAATTATATAACCTTAAAGAATCTAACGGTTGGAGTGATAGAAGTTTTACTGAGTTATTACAAATTTTGAAAGAAATGCTTCCGGATGGAAACGAGATACCACCAAATATTTTTGAAGCGAAAAAAATATTGTGTCCAGTGGATTTGGAAGTTCAAATAATACATGCATGTCCAAATGATTGTATATTATTGAAATGAGTATAAAGATCTTCATGAGTGTCCAAAATGTGGTGTATCATGTTACAAATCAAAGCAGATAACCAGCGATAAAAGTGATGATTGTAAACCGAATAAAGGACCTTCGGCAAAAGCATTGTGGTACCTCCCTGTGAAATCGAGATTCAAATATTTGTTCTCAAATGCTAAAAATACAAAATTAGTGCGTTGGCATGCCGATAACTAGAAAAAAGATAGAAAATTATGGCACCCCGCTGATTCTCCTCAGTGGAGAAATATTGACAGAGAGTTTTTTGAATTCGGACGTGACCCTAGAAATCTAAAGCTTAGGCTGAGTGCAGATGGAATAAATCTGCACAGTAGCATGAGCAGTAAGCATAGTAGTTGGCCAGTTATATTGTGCATTTATAATCTTCCGCCTTGGTTATGTATGAAGCGCAAATACATCATGTTGACCTTGCTCATATCAGGACCCAAACAGCACAGGAACGACAAAGATGTGTAGCTAGCGCCGTTGATTGAGGATTTAAAAGAATTATAGCAACTTAGAGTACATATATTTGATGCATACAGCAAGGAGAAATTAAATTTACGGGCCATGCTTTTCTGCACCATTAATGATTTTCCGGCTTATGGAAATTTGTCAGGTTACAGTGTCAAAGGAGAGAGCATGCCCTGTTTGCCTGGACGATACAGTCGATGTGTGGCTACCTAACTCCTCTAAAAACGTGTACATGGATCATCGTAGATTTCTTCCTACCAACCACGTACACCGAAAGAGAAAGAAAGAATTCAATGGAAAGACCGAGAATACCAGAGCAAATTATTCGTTGACCGATAAAGTTGTTTATTCGCGAGTAAAGGATATCAAAGTTCAATTTGGAAAATTAAAAAAAAAAGGTGGTGAGAAAGAAAGGGGCCCTGAAAATTAGTTGGAAGAAGAGGTCAATATTCTGGGATTTACCATACTAGCAGCACTTAGATGTTCGACATTGTCTCGATGTGATGCATGTGGTTAAAAATGTGTGTGATAGCCTGGTTGGAACATTATTGAATATTCCGGGTAAGACTAAGGACGGTATCAATGCTCAGAAAGACATGCAATTCTTGAATATACGGTTGGATCTACAACCAACAGAGAAGGAAAGAGAAAATGGGAAAACTTCTACATATCTAAAACTCGCAATGCATACGCTG
Source organism: Carex pumila (assembly GCA_033356055.1). NCBI lineage: Eukaryota > Viridiplantae > Streptophyta > Magnoliopsida > Poales > Cyperaceae > Carex > Carex pumila. The sequence goes on from JARJHM010000813.1 coordinate 125,271, forward strand.
TTGAAAGCAGAGAAGAAAAGCTTATTGGAATGCCTTCATGGTGTTAAAGTTTCATCTGGATATTCTTCGAATTTTAAAAACCTAGTTTCACTGGAAGATTTAAAATTGACAGGAATGAAGTCTCATGACTGTCATATTTTAATGACACAGCTTCTTCCTGTTGCAATTCGAGGCATATTGCCAAAATGTGTTAGGCAGACCATCACGAAGCTTTTTTTTTCTTTAACGCCACCTATTGCAAAGTAAATGATCCTAATACTCTAGATGCTCTGCAGAAGGAGGTTGTTATCACTCTTTGTCATCTTGAAATGTATTTTCCGCCGTCCTTTTTTGATATCATGGTTCATTTAATCGTTCACCTAATTAGAGAAATTAAGATGTGTGGATCTGTCTTCTTGCGGTACATGTATCCGTTCGAGAGATACATGGGCTTATTAAAGGCATATGTAAGGAATTGATATCGGCCTGAGAGCAGCATTGTAAGAGTTTATGCTGCCGAAGAGGTTATTGAGTTTTGTACTAATTATATGGACGATGTCAAAGCTATCAGCATCCCTAAATCTCAGCACGATGGTAGACTTCACGGGATAGGCACAATCAGTGCAAAATTATTCGAGCCCGATAGGACAACGATGTTACTAGCACATTTCCATATTTTGCAACACCTCACTGATATTCATCCTTTTTGGGACGAGCATGTAACTTTCTTGTGGCAACAGAATCCCAAGAAATCCGACAAGTGGTTAATCGGCGAGCACAATAAAAAGTTTGAAGGATGGTTTACACACAGAGTCATGCAAGCTCCAGAGGGAGAAAATATAAAAGAAACTGTCAAATTGTTGGCTCTTGGTCCAGTCCATGTCGTTAGGACATTCCAAGGATATGACATCAATGAGTACATATTTTACATAAGAAATCAAGATTCAAAGAGTACCGTGCAAAATAGTGGAGTGACGTTAGTAGCCGTTTCGAGTAATTTGTCAGATCCGAAAGGTGCCAGACCATCGCATGCATTGATGTCATATTACAGGTTTGTTGAAGAAATTTGGGAGCTAGATTACAGAAAATTTAACATCTCGTTATTTATGTATAAATGGGTCGATAATCGTAGGGGGGTTAAAGTCGACGAAGATGGTTTTATTTTGGTGGATTTCAATAAGGCTGGATACAAGAATGATCCATTTATACTTGCAAGACAAGCCACGCAAGTGTTTTACGTAACTGATCTGACCGATCGTTCAAGACATGTTGTCCTCTCTGGTAAAAGACATATCATCAGGACTGATAATGTGGAAGACGAAGAAGCGTACGATCATTTTGATGAGATACCACCGTTTTCCACTGGCATTGCATCTTTACCAACTGGTGAGGATAACGAAACAAGTCACACGCGCAACAATCATAATGAAGGAGAATGGATTGAAGAAGTTTCCACTGGCAACAATCCTTAGAAGCTTATTGGTATGTCCAAATTTAAAAATATAAAAAGCTTTATGCGTTAATATTCTTTAATATTGCTGACTTAAGGAATTTTTCTTTTTTTAAGGACGCACTGAAACAGTAGACAATGAAAAGCATGCAAGTTTGTTTTCAATTTTTGTAGCTTATTTGTTATGTGTAAATTTATTAGCTTATTTTTTAATTTTTATTGTCTTTTTTAATTTTATTATTTCATTTCATGTTATAATTAATTTTCAAGTTATTAAGATAATATAGTAAAGCAACTTGGAAGATTATATACTAATATAATTTACTAAAAATATTTTTAAAATATCATCCACATACACATTTTAAAAAAAATTATTAAAAAAATATATAAGAATTAGTTTGAAAATCTTAATATTTTAATCATTTATATGTATTTTATCTTTAGAAAATTTATAAGAAATGTTATTTGATAAATAAAAAAAATAATTTCTTTTATAAGAAATGTTATTTAGAAAATTTATAAGAAAATAAAACAATCTGGATCGGTTATTTCCTAAAAACCGATCCAGATAACTATTTGGATCAGTTTTTCTTCACAGAACCGATCCAGATAGTTATCTGGATCGATTATTACACATAAAACCAATCCTGATGTTATTGTCATTACAAATTTATTTATGTATTTTCTAAAAATAAAATACCTCTATTTTGTTTTTGTTGTATATTATTTTAATATATTATTTTAAGGTAAACCTTTAAACTAGATTACTTGTAAGAAAATAATTGGTAAATTATATTATCTTTGGATTTATTTCAACATTATTTATAAATTATTTTAAAAATCTCAATATTTTAATCATTTATATATATTTTACCTTTAGAAAATTTATAATAAATGTTATTTCATAAATAAAAATAAATTATTTTATAAGAAATGTTATTTAGAAAATTTATAAGAAAAAAAAAACAATCTGGATCGGTTTTTCTTCACAGAACTGATCCAGATAGTTATATGGATCTGTTATTACACATAAAACCAATCCTGATGTTATTTTCCTTACAAATTTATTTATGTATTTTCTAAAAATAAAATACCTCTATTTTTTTTTGTTGTATATTATTTTAATATATTATTTTAAGGTAAACCTTTAAACTAGATTACTTGTAATAAAATAATTGGTAAATTATATTATCTTTGGATTTATTTCAACATTATTTATGAATTATTTTAAAAATCTTAATATTTTAATCATTTATATGTATTTTACCTTTAGAAAATTTATAAGAAATGTTATTTCATAAATAAAAATAAATTCTTTTATAAGAAATGTTATTTAGAAAATTTATAAGAAAAAAAACAATCTGAATCGGTTTTTAGAAAATAACCGATCCAGATAACTATCTGGATCGGTTTTTCTTCACACAACTGATCCAAATAGTTATCTAGATCAGTTATTACACATAAAACCGATCATGATGTTATTTTCCTTACAAATTTATTTATGTATTTTCTAAAAATAAAATACCTCTATTTTGTTTTTGTTGTATATTATTTTAATATATTATTCTAAGGTAAACCTTTAAACTAGATTACTTGTAAGAAAATAATTGGTAAAAATTAAAAAAAACGTTAATAAATATCAAGATCGGGTTCTTTAGCTTAAAACCGATCCTGATAGTTATCTGGATCGGTTTTTAGCTAAGGAACTAATCTTGATGTGTTAATTTGAGTTTGGTGCGTCTGAGTACTTAGCCAAATTTTTGAGTTTTCAATTCATAACTCTTACTCTTTCTCTTTCTCTCTTTCTCTCCTTCCTCCTCCTCCGAATTTTTTTTCTTCGGTGCAGAGCCGCTGTTGCCGCCATGCGCCTTCACTTCTTAACCCGAGCCGCCGCCCCGTGCCTTCACCTCTTAACCCGAGTTGCTGCCATCGATTTCGTGGGGCCCTCTTCTCTCTAACCCTAGTCGTCGTGGAGTACTAATCAGACCATCTCCCTCTCTAATCAGGTAACTCTCTTGCTCTTCTTGATCGATTTGTGCTTGATTGTGTTTATGGTAGTATTCGATTTCTTGAGCTCAGGTTGTTGATTTTCCTGACTCAAGTGAATTACTAAATTGTTGAGTTTTCAATTCGGTTATACATTGTGTGTAATGGTGATGGTTTTATGTGGGGTTTGATTTACATTTCTTAGATGCAAGTAGAGTTTGATTTAGTCTCGTAGAAATTATGTGTAAAATATAGATATGAGAATTCAATTGCTTACTCCATTTTATGTCTCTCATATAGGGGTCGGGTTTATGATAATGGTGATGGGATTATGTTTGTAATATAGATTTGAGGATTAAATGACTTACTCCATTTTATGTGTGTAATATAAGGGTCGGGTTTATGGTAATGGTAGTGATGGTTTTGTGTGTGTAATATAGATATGAGGATTAAATTGCTTACTCCATTTTAGGGTTTTATAAGGAAAACTACAACAAGTTCAATTTTTAGAAAGTTTCCAAACCCGACCCCTATCTATATTAGATCATTAAATATATATATACAAATGACTATGTTTTGTATAGAGAGTGGTGATGAATATCATATCAAAGAGACCTAACAAGTGTTACAATTTGTAATACTTATTACTTTTTTTGAAAAAGAACAGATATGGGAGGTGATGGTGAGCCATCCGCGGATAAGAAACGAGGAAGAGGGCCAAACAAAATTAAGGAGAAGTTTAACGAGAAAGGCAAAGCGCTAGAACTTGACAAATTTTACAGGTCGGTGGTTAATCGAGATACAACGAGTTTTCCAACAGAATTTGGAATACTGGTAAAAGGAATGTTCCTATAAGGTTTCATCGATGGAAAGATGTTCCAGATGAGTACAAGCAAAAAATATGGGAAATACTTGAGGTAAATAACATGGTACTAATTTCATTAAAAAAATATTTGATTAGTTTAGCTCTAAATTTTGATTTATATCTGGAACTAAGGTGGATTGGGGCATAGCTGAAGATGAAAAGGTGAAGAGATATTATTATCAGAGAATGACTACTTGTCACCGGAAGTGGAGAACCGATTTGACTAAAGTGTGGCGCGAGGGTGAGACGCCCGATTTTAATAAGCTTCAAATTGAAGAACAAGACTAGGAAGAATTTGTCGAGTATCGAATGACGCAGGAATTTGATGTATGTTTATTTCTATGTACCACCTACCTTATCTCTAATCTAGAATTCATTTTTTTTATAATTAAGGCAAATTGTTTATTTGTTCAAATTGAAGGTTGCTAGCCAAATTGGGACGGAGAATCAGGCATACAACAAGTATCCGCATTTCTTAGGATCTAGAGGTTACAATGGTGAGCATTTTCAGAATAGACTTAAAATTGCTATGCAGGAGATTGCAGACGAGAAAGCATCTAGTGACCCGTCTTCTCAAGGGTCAACTAGTACTGCATTGACACCGGAGGAGTTTGTTGATTTGTCGATTATGTTGGGTTTCGGATACCACTTTTGGGGTTTCGCGGTAACCAAAACTTGTTTAGGCTTAAGGTGCGGAATGACCGTAGAACAAAAATTTCTACAGCCAACTTAAGCTCAGGATTAAACGGGGTATGTCTAAAAACTTTCCAAGGCGGTCCACCTTCAGTATTCCTTTGGCATCAAAACCCAATTTAATCATTTTACAGATCTACTCCATGATTGATTTCTAAAACTTTAATCTACTTACCAATTAAATAGATTAATATAACATATTTATACCTTGTTTCCAAATCACAGTTGGAATGCAGACCGAGCGTGTAGAGCTACATCACGGAAAGAATCGACTCGTCTCGGAGCATCAGACGTCTGATGCCTCTATTGGTTATCCACCAGGACTAACCAGAGAGCGATTAATTTCTTCTGCCAGAAATACCGTAAACCGCGGAATTATGCAAAAACACTATTCACAGGGAAAAGACGAAAACCCATAAACACAAATTTTCGGTTACTTAGTTTCATCAAATAAGCAAAACTGACATACCGCGAAATTTGGTAAAACACTATTCATCAGTCCCGTAAATATACTCCACAACAACCCGCAAGATTATACGTCAACTACGTATAACTTTCTTTTCTCAACCGAAATACTATTTGGGAGAGAAACCGAGAAAGAGAGAAAATACTGATTCGATTCTGCACGAAACGATACAAGTGAATTAGTATCTTAATCCTCTCATGCACCCCTCTATTTATAGCCTCTAAAATGGTGTGAAAAGACCAAAATACCCCTATGACAGGGCATGCCACCTAGGGGGGTGAGGTGTCATGTGGATAAGATCGATGACGTGTCATCTGGATAGGATCGATGACATGTCATGCGGATAAGCACGAATATGAAAAGACCCGAATGCCCTCGGCCCGAATACAAATAATATTCGTATAATTATTCTGAACAATTATATTTCTTGCGGTTTTTTGTTTGGTATCGATGACGTGTCATCTAGATAGGATCGATGACATGTCATGTGGATAAGGACGAATCTGAAAAGACCCGAATGCCCTCGGCCCGAACACAAATAATGCTCGTATAATTATTCTGAACAATTATATATATTTTTCTTGCGGTTGTTGTTTTGGTAATTTATACAACGTGTCCGGCACATTTATAAATTAACCGGTTAACTTTTATACAACGTGTCACACACGTTTATAAATTAACCAATGTTTTTGCTTGTTATTTTTACATAACATTTATAATTTAATTATAACACGTATAATTAATTATAACCATCTTACTATTGATCATAACCAATTTATAATCAATCATAATAAGATTCTCCGATTAACTCCTATATAGTGTGACCCAATAAGATCTGTGTTATGTTGGTAAATAGAGTTAAAACTCTTTTAACTTCTATAATCATGGGTGGCGTCTGGCAACACATCATGACCATCCAATTACAGAGATGATGCTGTACTGTACAATATCACGATCCAGTAAACAATTTACTTGTGTCTGTTCTTCTGTCTCATAGCTATCAGATTAGTTTCAAGGTAGATGTGTGTCATCCTTTTAAACTTAATCTTTTCTTGGTCTTAAGCAGATTATCAAATATGATTACTCTTGTAATCATACCGCGCGCTGATAATCTTACTCTATCAAGGGGCCCAGTGATGCTATAGCTCATATAAAATACGAGGGACAAATAGTATTATTGGTAGACTATCACTTCCTCAGCTAAGCTATACATATGGGAATGCTACCGTTATGACTACTTTTTACGGACAGTGGTGGATAACAATCACACATACATATTTCTCAGTGGGAACGATAAATACCTCATACTGTAGAACGTGACACTGAATGAAAACATAAATGACACGAACACAATTCTATTTAATGTTTCATTCGGGGTCTGTCAAATACTATGTTCCTAGAACATGTATCTATGTGATTAAAATGACATCTCGTGTCAGGTGGTTTGTAAAACTTAACCATCTTTTAATCTACATACTAACCTTATAGCGGCAATTAGTGTTCCTGCTAATTACCTTGGTCAGTGACCTTTTAAGATTAAGAGTATATATCATCTATATTATGGAGTTTCACAATTTCAGTCGTGAACTCGAAATGATCCATAAATGCAATAATACTCAAGGCAACAAAATGATATTAATCATCCAATTCATGAACAAAGTTTTATGATAAATTATCGTATTATTGACTTCTAGATTATTACAAACTAACAGATTAAGCATAGGCACGTCACATGGAAATTAGCAAGGCAAAAGCTCTCAGACGAGACCAAAGAACGCTTTTATCCAGAAACATACTTACCGATCATCAACAGAATTGTGAGTATTTAGATATTATTATTCATTGAAATTCAGCTTTAAATTATAATGTTGTAACTTGCATGTCATCATTTCAGGAAGAATAAGAAGCAGCTTTCAAACAAGGCCAGTTGGTCGTGGAACGATACGACGATGTTCTAGGAAAATCTCTTCCAAATCCGGAAGATCCTGGGAAGGTGAGAGGAGTGGGAGGTCTGGTTCCAATGACAAAAACATTCGGGAAGGGCTCCATAAGGAGGACACGCACTAAGAAGACGTCTGAAGAAGAAATTAACGCGAGAGTGGATCAAAGAGTGGAGGAGAGAGTAAGAGGAATAGAGGACAGATTACGGCAAGAAATGAAAGCTGAACTTGCAATTTTGCTTCGGCAGACAATGGGCGAACCAGAAAAGACGTGTACTCCAACAGTCATTCAGAGCAGCTGCCAGTCAGTCAAACCGTATGCAAATCTTTTCGGATTTACTGAGGTAATGCAAATTCAAATTTAAATTAGTTGGCCTATGCCTTAGTTTCATATATATTCAGATTTTATTTGAGTAAATACATATATTTGTATAGGAGGCAGAACTAAGCTACAAACTCCTAGCAAATATAGATGGAAATACTCTTGTAGTTGCCATGAGGACAATTCATGTTCCAGTTGTACCCGGTGGAACAATTCACAACAGGCCGATGCCGCCCGACCATGCAAGAGTAACGGTGGATGCTATTCAGGATGCGGACTTCCTAGAGATCCCCTTACCTGTACCAAATGGTGAGTAGTTAACCATTGCATCGGTTCTCGGCAGTTTCACTGCATGGTCGATGTCCATGATAGTGGTCGGTTCAGATGAGGTATATTATTACTAAGTTCTTATACTTCTTAATTTATATATATATGACATAGTTATAATTGATTATGGATTTTATTTCAATTTATTACGAAACTTTGAAGAAACCACGCAAACAGGTATAGGTTCCAGGAGGTTGGAACGCAACGAGTCACGTCAAGGCGTTTGATCATATCAATTTTGACAAGCTGGGACGAACATTCAAGCAGTTGCGTGATCAGTTTTCGGAGCTAAATGGCAGTCCATTCACAATTGATCCGCCACTTGATCTTTTCTGTTCACCAGACTCCATATTCGTTTATGCAGATGATTATGCGGCCTTGCTTACACCGCCAGAGTGGCTCACTGTACCAGTAATTCAGATCTGGATGCTGTGAGTTAATATTCGTAATAATTACATAATTTAGTACTTTTAATTCAAATTTCACAAAATTGAGAACACCTGTATGTCTTTTTTCTTTTTTAGGTATTGGCACAAATTCATCAAGGAGGAGTTTCCCAATAAGCAGGTTGGTTTCATGGACCCCGAGAGAACGAATAACAACATGCTGAATGATGACCGAGGAGGTGTTCTTCAATACATAGGGGAAGCACTCAAAGCAAATCGGGACAAGAGATTGATTTTTATACCTTATCATCAGATGTTAGTGTTATATATATATATTCTAATTTCATTATATTTCTTTCTATTCATATAAATTATAGAATATGACATACTACAAATCTAACATGCAGAAATCATTAGATATTGGATATGCTTATGCCAAGAGAAAGTACATTGTACGTGTACGATTCTGACAAGAAGAGTAAAAAAATAATAATGATCACTGCTACGGTCGAGGAGTAAGTGCCTTCCTAAATTTTACGCTTGTTTAGAATGCATTAGATTTTTTTTATTATTTTATCATTTTTAATATCTCTCATAAGTATTGACTGTTCAATGTGCTAATATTTCAACAGTATCTTCATCAGGGTAATGGGTGCTTCTTTAAAGATTCATAACGACTGCAAGGTAATAGTTCCTATTTAGATATATGATTATAGGGACCTATATGCAAAAAAATGTTAATATCTAGACATAAAAGCCAGTTGAATGCTCATTAACTTACATTTCAATATTTTCAAACTTGTTATATAGTGCCCACAACAACCTGCCAGCTGGAAATGTGCATATTATGTCATGTTGCTCATGAAATACATAATAAACAAACACATGGATTTCTTTTCCAAACTTAAAGGTATGCATTTATATACTTTGAAAAAGTAATTAAACATTGTTGCTTCAAATATAATTGTGCATGCTCTTTTATCTTTTAAAAAATGCAGAACATTCCCGCTAAACATACTGTGCAACGCTTGAGCAACTTACGAAAAATGTGGGTTCAATATTTTCTAAATGAGGTAAAGTCGACAAGAAGAAGTAAAACAATTTAGGATGTGTTGTATAAACTTAATTTGCATGAACATGAATTGTTTGTAATAATTTAGGATTTGTGAATGATATTTAATTTAGGATGTGTATGTTTGTATGCATATATATTTCAATATTTTTATGTGATTTGTATCTGTAGCATATTGGACCAGTATATATATATGGAATCTGGCCTAATAAATTAAAATTTATTTTTTAGATTCAACCAAACATCAGGATCGGCTCTGTTTAAAAAACCGATCTAGAAAACAAATTTATAAAAAATTATATTTCAACATATCAAGATCGGTTATAAATAAAAAACCGATCTTGATAGTGAAGTATCTGGATCGGTTTATTTATACATCCGATTTTGATATAATTTTTGAAATTTTTATATTTTTATATTTTGAACTATCAAGATCGGTTTGAAATAA